>DWJZ01006067.1:0-13378 GCA_018249125.1 Asbolis capucinus
GCATTAAGCATTTTCCTATAAATATTCCTATATATCAAAATGTGCATTGTAACACAGTATCAGATTTAATTAAATGTATGGTTCACTATTTTGGTGATAGTGGCTTCCACATATAAGGTCGAGGACTTTTATTTAGATCTACTCGAGACAAACAATCCTACGGTACATCATCTTTGTGTAACCCCAATGGTTTAGGCAGCGTAAGCCAAGCCAAGATAGCAATCAAAGGGAAAAATTTTTACTGGCTTAATTCACATGTACCGTTATTATATTATGACCAAAATAACATAAAATCATTACAAATTGTAGCCTATATATTATTCTGATGTACAACCTATATTACTGTAAAGTTTCATTCAAATCCGTCAAGTAGTTTTTTCGTGAAAGAGTAACAAACATCCATACATTCATACTTACAAACTTTCGCGTTTATAATATTAGTAGGATAGTAAAACTTATGCAGTAAAACAGCTCAGCAATAGGAACAGTACATACAGAAAGGAAATGTTATAGCTAGCCGCAATATCTTATCTAATACATAATTCTGAGTTCCTCCAACCCTAAAATTGCTACAACTATCAGAGAGGTACATACATACAGACAGTTTAATATTATATATATATTATAACTGTTATAACTTTACTGATTCATTTTGGCGACTATTGAGGTAGAATATAGGTACTAAACTATCTTTTTCCCGCGAACAAGTCCTCGTGGGGCACTTTTCCTGTTCAAAATTATCAAAATCGTTCCACTCAGCAAAATGTTCTGAGATAACATCGTAACAAAAAAACTAAACACGACTTGAGTACCTCCTTTTTTGAAATCGGTAAAAAAATATCCAATTAGACTCAATGGATTTGAATCTGAATCTGCCACACACACACATATATATATATAACAACAAAAAATCGACTAAATAATATAATTCTACTATAATAATAAATAAATTTTACTACTCTAATAAAGTATAACTGCAATCTGCATAACGTCAACTCTTCACTCTTCACTCGTTTAGGTACCCAGCTCGCACATCTGTTCCCAGAGTCGGTTTCACCCAGATCTAATAAGTGTCAGAGTGACGCCTCACATTTGTTCGGTTTCATTTCCGACGAAATAGTCTCATATTGGCGTCGCTGCCACAACTTGGTATACTTGTCTAAACATTTCCCGCCTGCTTACATGTAAGGCCATTATATGTTACAAGACTCTTCAAGACATTTCAAGTGACATTTTTTGACAAGTAAGGAATAAAAAAAACTAAGTATTGTATCTGTATTTGGCGAGTTTGTAAACTTCAATGTCAAAAAAAGTAAAAATAAGGAACTTTGCTTTGACAGGTCTCTTCATACAGAGGATGTCTAGAGTATACTCCACCGTGCTGCTCCAATGTGGATTGCTTGGGAGGTAATATATGTGACTTAGATTTTAATAAATTTAATTTCTTTTTTTTTCATGATTATAATGTACCCAATAATCTTACCGCGTATGGGCTTCGGGGAGTATGTTCTGGGTTTCCAAAAGATGGTGCTCAGCCTCATCACTAGTCGATGGTATTTCTAAGATATTTCTCCAATTAGAAGAATAATAGAAATTAAGAAGAATAATAGAAATTATCAAAAGATGCGCGATTCCAAATTCAGGCAACTATTTCTTTGGATCCGCGTCCACTTTAAAATATCATGCTGAAACACTTAAAAAGTCCCTAATTTAAAATTTTTTGGTATTTAAAGTTTATAAGGATCATCTTCAAAACCAAGGAGCGTAAATAGCCAAGGTCACCAAAACAACAAACAGAATATTATGAACCAAGTTACGGGCCAACTACGCCATTTCCTACAGTAAATCTCACACGGCAAACTTTACTGAAGTTAGGCGTTCGAACGCCACATAATTCAACAAAGCGGACCCTCGGGCGTTGATTTGAGAAAATAAGGTAAACACTCCAGCGCCCTCACCGGCAGTCAGAATAAACTGGAGATCAACAAACATAAGTGATGTCGCTGAAGATGCATTTGTCAACAATGTAGTTGGGAGAACGGTGGCCGCAGGTGTTTTAAACTGTTGTTTCAAAATTGAGCTCAGATTGAATTTTCAAACGCAAATATTTCTGTATAAAATAAACGGAACTCTACAATATATGGGGTTTCCAGTGATTTAATTTGTTTAGTGTAATCCGTGCTAATATTATAAACTAGCTTCCGCCTACGACTTTGTCCGCGTGGAATAATACTTTGGGCTAACGCTAACTTTAACCCGTTTCTATCATACATACATGATTTTTGCGAATTTTTAACCGTTTACGCAGCGCAAGCTCTTAATAGGAAAAATCCCCCCGATTTTGAAACATTCTTCATCGGTGATCCGCTCCTATTGGTCTTAGCGTGATGATATATAGCCTGGCTCGATAAATGGGCTATCTAACACCGGAAGAATTTTTCAAATCGGACCAGATGTTCCTGAGATTAGCGCGTTCAAGCAAACCAACAAATTCTTCAGCTTTATAATACTATTATAGATGTGAGTGTGTGTTTGTGAGGTTGTGGTTTGTCAGACTTTCTCGTCGAAACGGAGCGACGGTTTGAGGTGATTTTATATGTAGACAGTTGATGGTCTGAAGAGTGACATAGGCAACTTTTTATCAAATATTTGTACCACGCGGGCCATATCGCGGACGGACCCTCGTATTATAAAGAAAAATAATTCTTTAACCTTCGAGAACTTTGTGAGATACTCTCAGGTGTGTAAGGTCCTTTAACGATATATTCTTACGCCAAAGCAAATGATAATTAACCTGTACTACACAAACCACATTTTGAAAAAATAAAGGCACCCCGTTGTAGTATGAACCGAGGACCTCACTCGAGAAACCAACAATCAAACCACTAGGCTGTCATTGCGACTACCATGCATAAAAACTCTTAAAATTATATTACAGACATACCGAGACAGAGAGATTTAATCTAACTCCATAAAACCAAACGTCTATTAGAACAATGACATGAATTGTAGATAGGAATTGTCTACCGAGACTTTAGGCAATACCGCGGGATTGGTTATGGATTTTAAATACGTAACCAAATTTAATATCTTAATAAGAATGCATGAATATTGTGTACGCAATCTTTCATGTCAATGAAAGTCAGAACTTTCATTAACTGAGCTCGAACCAACATACATATTCCATCATCGAAGGAGCCGACGCACGGCAGGTATCCTCCCTTCGTCTTAAACACACCGCCCGTACGAACGTCGCGTTTCGCCTCGTCCTTTATCATTCGTACCACGAAGGAGTGGAATAAGTTGCCCGCATCGGTATTCCCGTTTGATTGTAACGCAAATGTCTTCAAGTCAAGAGTGAATAGACCTTTATTAAGACCATCATAGACGATGTCATGTTCCTATGAAATAAAATATTCTGACTTTGATATCTCACGCACTAAAGGTTTTTAAGAACTTGGATTGGTTAACGCTTTTTATTAGTCACTGTTCACATTAACAGCGATATGAGAACTTTGATTTAGTTTAACCACCTATTTTAAACACCACCACCAGGTAAATCTTTTTGAGTTTAAAATAATCGTAAGTACCCCTGTAACGGGTACTAGAAGCTGTGAGAAGTCTACCAATACGCACTTTGTTATTGCGCGAAACCAACAGCTGCAATTTATGATATGACCTTTAAATTATCTAACCACGGTGCACTATTTCGATTCCCTGGCCTCTAACCTCCGCCATTTTGCAGGATTTTTTGGTATTAGAATACATTAAACAACGTTTATTATAAATACTTAAAAACATAAGCTTTAATAATAGATCCATAATACAAAGAAACACACAAAATTTAGTATTAAGTCCGCCTCTTGTACCACAACTTTCTGGTATAATAAAGTTTTAAATAAATAAATTAAAAAAAAATCATAACTGTACTGTTAACCGTTGAGGAGTTCCCTTGTTTGTAGCGGTCCTGAACGCAGTATCAGGTCATACTTGTCATAAAAACGCATTGTCATCAGGATGAAAACTTTATGCAGAATTTCCACTCCGTAGTGTAAGAGGAAGTGGGTCTAATAAAGCTTGCAAGATTTGACCCGTAACAAACAAATTCTAACATACTAATATACAAACATACACTGCAAGTTAAACAAAAGCTTGTTAAATGTGTCTAATATTAATCAATTTCGTCGTTACGTAAATATATATCCAAGGTTGTTATAACATCAACACTGCAACCCACACTGTCCCACTGTTGGGCTCGGCGTGAAGCGCCTATCCATCGTTGACCACAATCAATCAATCTAAAACGTTTAGACATGTAGACAGAGCAACTTTTTTCATCCGTGGAACATTCCAAAACCATACGAAAGTTCTGGAACTGTGGTTGAAATATTTCGTCGTCGGTAGTTCAGCGGGGCACGTTACAAATCGTGATTAGCCGGCAATTAAACAATTAGTTAACGCCCGAACCGGCACAGTGGGAGGGTTGTTCTCACGTGTCTTTAATTTAATTCTACTCAGCCATGATTGATTGAAACCTTGAAACCCAGTTGGTAGATCGTTCTTGATTAGAATAAGTTTTGGTACGGTTACCCAGCGCGTTTGAATACTTATTACGGGCAAATTTATACTCAAAAAAAGGCTCTAATATACTGTTACAGCTCTCTGTTGTTATACCTGTAAGTATACTAAGAACATCCCTAATGTGTCGTTTATGATGGACGAAAAATTACTAGGCGCCAAAATTCTCTCAACTCAATTAACCCCACATAACAACTTCATCGATAAAAACAAATCAAAACTTTACTGTGAAGACCGCCTTTTTCACTGTCTTCAACTTAATGCACTTTACTAAGACTACGTCACCACTAAACATTAAGTGGGATTGTAGTCAATAATTAACTTATAATGAGAAAAAAAAAATTAAAGGACAAAATATTAAACATTCTATATTTAAAAATTGCATAGATAAAATAAGACAGGAAAAAAAATCATTGTAAAACCCACAGCTAACATTGCATTCGCTGTGTTCACAATGGACGCGCCTCTGATCTTATTTGAATTTTGAATTTCGAACACGACACAGACATTACTAAACTATTTATCATTCCACACGCGCACCTTATTTAAATACGGACCAAACTAGCGATGGTGACAAGGTGATACATATCATATCGGATTATTCATGCGAAAATCGTCATAAAAACCGACCTAGTCGCACAAAGTGCTCTATTAAGCGATACCAGTTTAACGAGGAACTTAAAATTCTGTTCGCTTGCAATCGCTTTTCTGATACAAAACAATTATTATGGGTCGAACGAGCTGCATAAAAATTATCCAATCATAGGAGCGTCAATTATTTATGAAATATGGACTCCAACTCGGCGGGGTAGTGCCATTTTATAATAATGATAATGTATCAGGGTCATATTATTCTTATAAATAGGTATATATGTAAACGACTAAGGATCAGTAACTCATAATTCTCCATCTATCCTAAACCCGAGGTATCCAAAACATTCTGATGCGTCACATTGATCACAAGTCATCCAAGTGAGAACAATAGAGACAATTTATTCACTTTCAATCCCTTCTGGTATCAGAATATTTTGGGCCGCGTACCTCATCTTATCCCGGTTTTACTTACTTGGTGTCAGGAGCAAACGATGATTGTAACCAAAGCCATTAAAGGTGGCATACCTTTATCAACCCATAACCGACCCACAGCTCGGGCCTTATATCACAATGTGTGGTGTACAGGCCATAGTCCACCACGCTGGCCGAGTGCGGATTCGCAAAACCCCACACACCTTCGGGGACTTTATAGCGAACTCTTAGGTGTGTAGATTTCTTCATGTCTTCTTTCACCGAAACAAGTATAATTTTCAATACCTATACTTTTGAAACATAAAGGTGCACCGCAGGTTTTAACCCAGGCCTCCTATATGAAAATCGTTCATACCAATGGGCTATATCTTATTATTATTTTCGTAGGTATTAGTCGGTAAACCATATTGTTTTCGCCGCCAATGGCTGTTCTGGTAGCAGAGTACAAGGCTTTTAATTATGAATTCTAAGTTAAATAGATACTAAACGCCCAATCGTCTCTTTAAAAATAACATTTTAGCGAAATCAACTTAATGACACGACATTCAAAAAAATTTATGAAGCGTGACCAATCATTACTGTGCAATGCATCATTATTATGACTACCCATTTATCATTATCATACGAATTGCAAACTGAATAAACGCGAAGCTGGTGAGATGTGATATTGATGAAGAGAATTTTGGTTTTCAATAATCACGTGTGTGTAAAGCAGTGTGGGCGGAATTGTGGTTTTTACCCTAGTAGCCGTTTGGTATGCTACAAATTTTAACAGGTAAATGTACCTTTTACCAAAAACTACCTACCTATCCTTGGTGCAAATTAGATCTAACATAGTTTGTACGGTAAAAAATCCAGATCGAACTTGCACCAAGTAAACATCTAGGAATATTTAGTTAGTACATGTTGTTATTAATATTTGTTGATTAAAAAAGGGGCCCTGTGCCATATACATTCATCATGTATATATTCATCCCTAAATAGGTTGCCAATCTGCATTTGAGACTGGTTTTTGTTTTATTACAAGGATGGACTTCTCTCTACTCAGTCATGGGCCATGGGCCTATCTGTTAAGACGCCTGATCAACAGATGAGGTTGAATCCTCTTTTAAATTGTTAAGTTATTAACTTTAAATTTTTAAGGTATTATATGAAATTCAAGTATTGCAAATGGAGAGGAGTAGCTCAAATGACTTAAAAAAAATTGTAATCATTACAAAAACTTTGGTAAAATTTTGTAGTTTGGCATGATTTGAATAGTTTTTATTTTAATAACGCAAAACTACAAAATTTTCTTTTTATATCATTTTGTTTACTTTCTATAAATTAGTGCTTGACCTCTATCCCACCTGATAGTAAGTGACAATGTGGCCTTAGATGGTAAAGTGCACTAATTTAGTAATAGCCTATTCACTCTTGACTTGAAGACACTTGAATTGTAATCAAATAGAAACACTGACGCGGTCAACTTATTCCAGTCCTTCACAGTACATATTATGAATGGGAATGCAAATATCGTGTTATCCTTATGTTATATGACAGATTCCATTAAGGTTTAACACAGGTTTCCATTGCGCAACACAATGCCCTAAGCAGAACATTCTGGAGCCAAATTGCAACAGCTGCTGACAACAAGGCTGCCTCATGATCATAATCATGACACAAAACGTCAACGACACGATTACCCAAGTTAATCCATGTAATTGAGACCAAACACTCCATACATACAATCTCTCCCAGTTAAAATATGAACCTCACTAGACATCAGAAATAGGTCTGGTAATTCAATTCTTATCATGTCAATTTATCTATAGGCAGTAAATAATATTTTCAATTGGTACAATATACTTCACTTCTGGTATGTAATTGTAAATCACAGAGAGACAGCTTCTGATAAAAAACAAATTGGAAGTAATTGAAACATGATGCAATGACCTATTTGAGTTGTAGACTTAACTAAAAAGCAAAAATGGTGGTCAGTTTGATTAAGTTACTGCTAACATATGAATAAGGCAAATATTTAACACTGGCAATATTATATATATATATACTCTGGCAAATATTTAACACATGTAGAACAAGTATTTTCAATACCTCATAAGCACTTTTTGTTAATATTAGTTAGGTATGTGCAATTACTATACTGTACTTTTTTAAACATTTTACTATTGCTCTGATATCAAAATAAATGTTTTTTTTTTCATTTCTAGTGAAAAGGATGTTTCATTTTGTAATAAAGAATATAGAAACAAAATATATGTTTATGGACAAAATATACAGGCACACTGATGTTACAATAATGGTTCTAACCAATGTTTGAATAACAATATTTTATTTTAGGCACAATGACCAAATTTGTTTAGTATCTACCTACCACATAAAATTCTTATTCAAGGAGCTTGTGAACAATAATAACAAAATTCTTCAACTTGTGTTTGTTGAATACTTAACAATGATAATAAACTCTTGTTATTAAGTATAAGTATTCCAAATTTTTAATATTTTATTCCAACTGGACAAGACTAAAGTCATACATTAATTATTTTTTTAATTCAGTTTGTCAGTTATAGGTGAATTACAATTAAAAGATATTTCATATCCTAAAGATACCCTACCTACCTACCATCATTAAATTTCCTACTTTTGGGAAAAGGAAAGGAACTTGGGTGCATAGTACAATGGAATTCTTAGATATGAAGCCAATATACCAATAATAGTGCACTTACTAATGTTGTGTAAAATAGAACAAATTATGGATAGGAAACTTGTAATAACAGGGAAAACTTACTCAAAATCTCCTAATACATATATACATACAAATCATTTTACTGTTTGTTTGAACTAAATAGGCTCTAAAACTAGCAGACCAATTTAAAAAAATCTTTTGCTAATATGTACAATGGAAAATTAAGACCATAGGCTATATTATATAGTCCTAGAAATAAAAGGATTTTTCCAGGGAACTGGTTATTACGAAAATTAACGAAAAAAGTTATGTACTTACTAGTTTTTAAAATGAAAACTTAAACTAACAACAAAATACGAATGTAAATAAACAAATAGACAATCTGCATTCAATTGGTTTTTGTTGGTTTTCTTACATTTTGCTATTATTTACATCCAACTACAACTGAATTTTACACAAAACTATAGGTCAATCTGTAAACATAACTTGAGAAAGCATTCGGAGGCTTCAAGTTTAATCGTGATTTCAAATAGTTCATTGACCGTGAAGTAAGAAAGCGGATTTCATGCATGCATCCAAACTATCTTAGAACTAAAATTCAAATAAATAATAATTATATGTATATCAAGTAATCTAGGGGAAATAACTTTTCAATTTGTACGTTAATTAGGGCTTACAGTATTTCTTCTATTTCTTGTACTAATTAGTTAATGCAAAATTAAGCCTTCCTACTTCTTTATTAAGTGACTTCAACTTGGTAAATTTAATTAACAAGGTACAGACAAGTTGAAATAAAGTCTTATCCTCGAAAATGTACTTCGAAAACTTTATATCCAACTGAACATGCGCGAATAAGTTGTGAAGTAAACAAAGTCAAAGTTTCAACAAGTTTTACGTAGCATACTTTATAAAAACTTTACTAAACTTACCTTTTAATGATGTATTTAAGCCGTCCAACTGGATATATCCCTTTCAAGACACAATCCACTTGAATTTTATCACAACATTCCGGTATAAAGCTACACTTCCCAAACTAGTAGCTTAACACACACTATACTTGCCGCAATTTTTGAGTGAAAAACTTGTTAAAACACTTATAAAACCAATTCAACACTACTAGAACACTATTAAACAGAACTTTCGAACAAAGTTTTTAGTCAGGGAAAATGATTTATCGGTCAAAAAGTTAAAAAACCGTCGTAAACAATCGGAGCTACAAACGGCACGCGACGGCCATCTTCCGCCGATGCGGGGTTTGAAGCTTTTTTCACTAGAGGGAGCTTGAACTGTTGAACTGTAGATCTAGGGTTGTTTTGTGAATTTTGACATGGTGGCAACTAAAAGAATGTTAATTTAAAAAATATACATTGTAACTTCAAATATTATTCCAAAATTAATTTATTTAATAATCAAAATGTAATATTATAGGAATGAACCTTATTCTTCTTTTGTTTTTATAATGCCTTATAATACTTTGAAATAGCAACACCACTATATACTAACCACAAAAATTATCCAAATTAATTATGGGTTTCTCACATACTGATTTTTATTACTTTAGAATTTGAATCATAAATAAAACTATTCGGACTAATCTAAGTGTAACCATTGGTATATTAAATAATGCATGGCAATATCGGACCGGTAGCGAATTGACAGTGACTTATACGCCCATGTGTCGTGTATGACACTTTTCGGGAATTATTTTAAGAGATCGTTTTTATTTGGTATAAACATTAATCGTAATTCCAATTTTCTACGTAATTATTATCCTTACATAAGATTTCTTTAATATTGTAGTTGTTTATGATATGGAATCAGTATTTTGGCGAGTTTTCCATACAAGAAATATAAGTATTTGATTTTTATGAATTGTGTGGGCAAATCAGAGGTTATTTTGTATACCCCAATAACTGATTGTTCAATATAAATTAGACTAAAGATTCATGCTTCTAACAGGATCTTAACATAGAAGCCGTTAATGGCAGTTTAACTATTGGTGCAATTCACTGAAGTAAATTGTTTAAGAACTTTATTTACCTGAAATATTCACTTCCTGCTGTACATTCGCAGTAAATACAATTTGTAGGTACACACAAAATGTAGACATATTAATTCATATAATATTCAAAAATTCTTTATAAATAGCTGCACTTTTTTACAAAAAAAATTATAGATGAATTGACCCTGACCTTACAGATAAACAAAAATTCTTGGAAATGTAATAAGTTGGATCAAAAATCTAAGTACTGAAAGTGGCACTTGTGACATTAATTTCTGTGTAATTTATAAAAGTGTTACATTTAGAGTGAATTAACAGATGAATTTTATGTAGAAATAATGATAATAACAGACAAAGTTATATTAAGAATCATATTGCACGTAACATTGTCAATAAATCTTTATTAATTATAACACAATTCATTAAATGACACATGATTATGTACACCTTATCTATAAATATGACTTATTATATAAAAATATCCATACTATATAATTATAAATACTATATTATTTACTGTTTTTTAATTCTCAATCATAATATGATTAAAATAATTTAATTTAGACTAACATAAAAGGAAAAGTAAGACTATAGATTACTTATCAAGATCAAGAATGTAGTATTCTACCCTTGGACCTGGCGGCCATGGCTCTCACATGTTGCTGTAATGCCCTGAAGCGGAAATCTCATCCGTCTGCCAGTGTCCTAAGAATACTGTTGATGCTGTGATAACAGCTCCATGATAAATGGCTCACCAGTAGTAATGAAATAATTCTTTTGATGTCCCTTAACTAGAAAGCCATAAGACCAAAATTAGTTTTTTTCTTAAATACAATATTAATTGACAACCTAAAAGATTCTCATATCTTTTCAACTATAATTGTTCCATAAAATGTTTCTTAGACAGAGAAATAGAGAATTTCTAACTTTATTGGTCTCTTTTAAAAGTAAAAATTAACCATGTGCGGGTTAATGGTTTTCTGGTTAAAGGACTGTGTAAAATCAGCCTTGTACAAATTGGTGCTATCGGTGCAAGCAGCTTAAGCAACTGAGACTAAGATAAAAATACACAATAAAAAATAACTAATATATCATTTAGTTATCTACACTAATATTATAAAGAGGAATGTTTTGATTGTTTGTTTGAATTGAGTAGGCTCCGAAACTACTG
This sequence comes from Asbolis capucinus, assembly GCA_018249125.1. Lineage (NCBI taxonomy): Eukaryota > Metazoa > Arthropoda > Insecta > Lepidoptera > Hesperiidae > Asbolis > Asbolis capucinus. The sequence continues at coordinate 11,464 of DWJZ01006067.1, forward strand.
GACTGATTTAAAAAAAATCTTTTACCATAAGAATCCTACATTATCCCTGATGAACATAGGCTATATTCAATACGATAAAAATAGGGATAAGCGTGAAAATTTCGACAATGAAACCCAATATGTGAAAAAAGGACAAAAAATATTCTTATATTGAGTATGCGGAAATAACTGACAATAGAGCAACGTGATTTACTATAGGTTTATAGAGGATATCAATACCTACAAATAAATCTGTGATAGTGTATGGCTAACTTTTACTGTTTTCTGGTAACTGTTTCTTCCGAAGCGAAGCGAGGGCAGTTTCTAGTTACTTATAAATATAACATGAAATGAAATTAGGTAGGGTCCTTTTATCTTATTGTCTTCTTTAACGTAATTTCAATTACATTTGAAAAGTTGTGATTCGGGGCTATTAAGTACCATAATACTATCATTCATAGATTCCATAACGATTCCTGTTTCTTTGACTGATTGGAATACAGTATTCTTTATATAACATCTATTATATAATGTAAGTAACATTTGTTTTATAGCCTAGCCAAAGCAAAGTTATCAAAGGTTTGTGAAGTGTACCAAACTGCATGAAGACAGCGTGGTACACAGTGACCTGTAGCCCTCACATCCTGTGAAGTGACCCGAGCCCAGCAGTGGGACCTTTGTGGGTTTGAATTGTGATAATGTCAATTTCAAGAATCTGATCCAAGAGTGCATTACTAACCCAAAGCAGAAGTAATTTTATAATTTAGTACAAATCCAATCATAAATTAACTTTTAACTTTACTGAGAATGAAAATTAAATTTTCTGCAGTTGCAGTAAAATGTAGTTGTACGTAATTCATGTAATTATTGAGGTCACAACAATTTAAATAGTTAATTTGGTTACACCAGTTTTCTCCATTCGTCCACACTAAATGAAAACTGTTTCTCATGTACATTTGAGTTGTAGGACTGGTCCAAATTACAGGTTGTAGAGATTAGTAGTTTCTGTAGGTGTATAGCTGTCAAAAGAACAAGGGTTTGGATTAGTTGATATTGATAGACTTCAGTAACGTCAAATTATTCACCGATGGGTCACAGGAATATTTTCTTATTCTTAGAATATTTTCTGATTAGTCCGGGGTCGCCATTACATTTTATTCACATGATAATTCACAAGCTAATTTATCGTGAGTAGCTTCATTTCAATGACACCCAACTTTTTCTCTCGATTGTGGTAGCTTACAGAGATAACAGGGAGACGTTGTTGAAGGTATCTTATGGTACCACGCCATTGTAGAACAATGTGAACGTTAAATTGTAACCATGTGAAAAAAATGTACCGCGTACCCTGGACCAGATACGGAAGTATCGGAATGGTAGGTATTCCACCTGTTTTTCCATACATATATTAATTAGTTACGGTTAAGTTGAATGTAAACTACGTATTTTATTTAGTTTTCTTTGTACTCGTTGGCCCCGAATCATCTCATTTTACCAGATAGGCACTCTATCATTTGAATAATTTCAAATTTTTATTTAGAGACGCCATGTTGTGAAAAATAAACTAGTCGACGAACGACTACTTGAAGTTGTGTATATCAAATAATAGATAGGTATAATGTATAATAATAATATTTTGCAAATTACAACTTTCTTTAATCAATAATCTTTAGGTTTTAGTTAAAGAATTTTTAATGGTAAGGAATTCTATATTAAACAATAAAAAAGAAAATCAAAATTTGTCTTATACTTAAGTACCTATACAATATATATACAAGAAAAATATTTCATACATTTTTTATTCATCAATCAATTTAAAAGAATTAATCGTCGGCTGTTTCTCAGATTAGCACGCGCTTTGTTTTGGGTCGCATTCTTCTGTAAAAATTCTCAGTAATTAATTTTTCCAAATATCTTCCATGTTCGAGTGAGGTGG
>DWJZ01006068.1:0-13378 GCA_018249125.1 Asbolis capucinus
CGTGGTGGACTATGGCCTTAACCTTCTCATTCAGAGAAGAGACCCGTGCTCAATAGTGGGCCGTGATGGGTTGATATAAGTATGTTTGTATATTAGTATGTTAGTATATTAGTTTGTTACGGGTCAAATCTTGCAAACCTAATTGGACCCACATTCTCTTACACTACGGAGCTGACATTTTCCATACAGCTTCAGTTCCGATGACAATGTATTTTTATGATAAGTATAATCTGCTGCTATGATCAGGATTGGAAATTGTGAGTTTCTTCGTATTAGGGCTCTTTAATTAAAACAAGCGTTTTTAAATATTTTAAAAAACCTTGTTGTTTACTTACGACACTTTACTTACGCACACGATCAACGTCATACACAAACATTTTTTTTATGTTTTCACTACATATAGTTACAAAACATACGTGTATTCCAATTATAGGCGTGAACACCATTCGTAACAGCATGTTAAATTTTAAATTATTCAAATATATAAAAAGCCTATACAAATATTATAACGAGAAAAGATTTGATTGTTTGAAGCGAACAGGCACCGAACCTAAAGAGTCGATTTTACAAAAATGACTATTGCAAACCTACATTTTCCCTGATGAAGATAGGCGAGGAATATTTAAAAACGTTAGGCATTCGGAAACTTCGATAGTGAAACCCAACGTATGTACTAAATTATAAAGGTATCCTTATATCGCGTACGCTGCGGAAATTGACAATAGAGCAAATTGATGTACTACAGTTTTATCGAGGACAACTTTTGTAGTTAAACTATTTACAAATAAGTCCGCGACACCAGTTATGTCACAAAAGTAGTTGCCGGTTTCTGGTTATTGGTTCTTCCGAAACAAAGCAAGGGCAGTTTATAGTATAAAATAAAAAATACATTTTATTTACTAAATATTAAACTTTCAACGATTTTGTATAGGTGCTATGATAGTGAAGAATTGTCAAGAATCCCTAAAGACTTCGCTCGAGCACCAATAAAAAAATGAAACATTAAATATCCCAAAATATAAATTATTGGAGACGCCCGAAATTATAAAATCGGTCGCAACACAGTTTCATTAATGAATGGCATATAATACCATTTTCATGTTTCGTTGGAACAAAAATTAAACTGAATTAATGAAATGGAAATCTATATCATAATTAGTCAAATTATGATTTTCACACGTTTGTTATTTGAATATCGAATTTTTGTCATCTAACACTGTAAAGAGAAAATTGTAACAAACTAGTAAACTAGTTTTTTCCCGCGACTGCGTCTGCGTGGAGTTTTCATTCCACAGGTCGAAATTTTAAAAGTGCGTGAACAAACTATTTTATTGTTATGAAGTGCATAAACGAAATTTTTAATGGTAATATTTTGCATAATTACGAACTTGCATACGTAAAACCCAAAATTGTCGTATCTTGTATCAAATAAAAAGGTATATTAAAGAAAAATGAAAATATAAGGAACAGTGTATACTTTTTAATATAATCTAATCTTATTTAATTTTATAAAAAACCCAAATTTTGGCACCATACTACAACCCTCAAATATTTTAAAAAAGGTTAAAAATAATATGTGATGAGAACGTATACCACAAAAAATTAAAATTTTAATGTAATTATTTCGAACACTCCAAAATCTCTACACACAACTTGTCTCCAGAGTATCCGGGGTGACAATAATTAATGATAGCAATACAGGACAAATTACACGGGAAACCATTACCCCAAGTCATTAAAACTAGAAGACGAATTACCAATCGTGTGGTGACGCAATTTAATTAGTTAACTTTGCGAATGTCGCACGCCAATGCGCTTAATTATAAAAGTGATTTTAGAAAAATAATTATTTTAACAACATTTATACAAACTATGGTAAGATAGATTAATTAATTAACAGTAAGGTAAAAGATGGTTAATTTTAAACAGGATTTATTTATATAAACTATTTTAGTACGTAATTATAATACTTTTTATTGTTTAATTCGGACTTTCGTTAAGTGAGCTTTTGGTTCCTATGACGAAATAAATGCATTTCATTTGTTAATATGAGCTAAAATTTGACGCGGTATTTTAATTTAGATTTCTAACAATATATTTGAAAGAATCAGTTCTAGTACCTTCAACAGATTTGAAAGTACTCTACGGAGGAGTTTTTTTATGTAGATAACTAGTTTATACCCGCGACTTCGACTGCGTTGTACGCCTCCTTCACACCTGCAGTCAATACCCCATATTTCATCCCCTATTTCAGCCAGTTCAAGCCTTTTTTCGCGATAAAAACGTTTCTATATTTTCTCTCAAGTTCTATTCTACCCCTGTACAAAGTTTCATCAAAATCAGTAAAGTTTAAGCGTGAAATGGTAACAGATACGCAGACAGACAGGTAAATTTTCGCATTTCTATACATATAAAAAATCTATAACCGATCGCTGTCAGTTTAGAAGACTAGAATTTGACCTTGCTTTGCTTCGGAAGAAGCGTTATCCAGTGGTTTCAGATTTGCCATACTAATTGTAACCTGTTATCCTGCGGGAACAAAGCCATTTTCTGAGATAACACATATTCTATTACCATTCTCGGGTTTTAAAGTTCGATTATGACAAATTTCATCTAAATCTTTAGTGGTTTTTGCGTGAAGCTCGAAAAAGACAGACAGAAAAACAGACAGACAAAAAATTAAAAAAAAAAATGGTTTTGGTCTCTATATCGATAACAAAGCCTCCCTGTATCAAAATTTCTGTAAAAATAAATACATGGATATGACTCTGTTACAGTTTTATTATTAGTAAAGAATTAGTATTCGGAAAGAAAGCGTAACTTTCGCATACATGTAAATAAAATAAATTATAATAAGGATTATTAATACAACAGACTTAATATAATAAGGAACATTCACATAAACGGAGGTTCAATAGTAATAAAAATAACGTTAATTCAAACCGTCTAGTAAGCTTAAGTATATCGCTTCAGCAGATATAGTTTATGTGGTGATGACGTCACTAGCGAAGGGATGCCTGCTTTGACACAGAACATCGGCTGTCAATGGTCGTGGACGTCGTAGTGTCGTAGCAGATCGTGCGTGCGGCGTGCACGATGTCACTAACAGACGAACGGTAACTATAGGTAAGTGGCGATTTGAGTTCAGATCGTTTTGTCACACAGAGGACAATCGTGATATCTTTGAAATTGTTATGTAATATTTGAAGTTGAACTATGAAATGAAACAAGGTTTATTAAAAATATTTAAAAACACAAGCTTTAATTATAGAGTCATAATACGAAGAAACAAACGCACAAAATTTCATAACTGTACCTATCGTTATCCGTTGAGGAGTTCCCTTGTCTGGAGCCAATCCTGAACGTAGTATCAGCTCATGTTTGTCATAAAAATGCATTGTCATCAGGATGAAAACTTTATGCAAAATTTCCGCACCGTAGGTAAAAAGTAAAGAATCTAATTAGCTTATAAGATTTGACCCGTAACAAAGAAATATATTAACTTACTAATATACAAACATACACTGCTAGTTAAATAAAAGCTTGTAAAAATATCACAGTGTGATCGTTATGAAGAGCACGACTAATCGGCCGACTAGTCTGCGAAGTCGATCATTGATTCAGATTCAACGATTCAGGAATAATTTTAGAAATTAGTTTTGATTTTATAATATGCTGATTATAAAATAATAAAAGTAAACATACGAAGTAAGAAGCTGAATAGTGTACAACTGTGGGCCGACTAGTCGCAAATATTCGGCAACTGTGATACCCGACTAGTCGGCCACTACTTTTCAGGTTATCGCTTTTAGAAAACTATGTTATATTGGTTTAACCAATCCCTGCGGTAAGTGGAATGGGATGAAGTGGCAAAAAAAAGTTTATTTATTACTTACAATCAAATATGGTACGACAAATAAGTATAGCGTACGATCTTCAGAACTACACATAGACTTAATAAAATAGTAACGTTTCTATTTGATGGAATAACAGGTACCGTTTGATTTTATAAATATATATTTTTGTTAATTTAAAACTTAAATCGTTGTAGCACATTTTATTTTGTTAATAAATAAAATCTTATATTTTTGTATAATGCTTAATAGTCAAAAATTTGTAGTAAATATTACTTACTAACCCTACTAAATCAACCCCTTTTTTATACCGCTGGGAAACGCATTTACGTGCACCAATACCATACCAATCCTAAAGCTTACACGAATTAAAATTCCTTTAATATCTACAACATTTAACGCCTACATTTCTTAGAAACTAGTTCAATTTGTATTGTAATAATAAATATTCTGGTCTATCGTAGAACATGTATTTTAGCAGGAAGCCGCGCCGCCAGATATGATTGGTTTGTGATGGGAAATAAATTGCTTCGATGGTTCCCGATGCATTGCGCAATGTGTTTTAGCTCTTAGGTTTCTATATAAATGCAGGAAGAATAATCAGAGTATATATTATTTTTATCGTAAAGGAGGAAATGTACATTATGAAGATTTTGTGACCGCTAGTGACCAGAATTTCATGAATTCTGAGCTCCGGAGGGCGCACTTCCATTCCGGGTTTTATTGTTAGATTGGAATCCATGTCAGAGGCCCTTAGGCGGAATATCTTCCGACATTTGAGCTGGCCACTAACCCCTCCACCAATCCGTATTGGAGCCGCGTGGAGTGTGGTCTAGGCCTCCTCAGTATGAAGGAAAACTCCCTCAGTAGTGGGCATAGGTTGAAGCCAATAAGACTTCATCCGTCCGTATGTGGTTTTAATGTTAAATAACTCGAAATTACATAATTTAACTTAAGATATAATGATTTAGAAACCTACCATTGAGCCTACAGTCGTGGGTTTGATTCCCAGTTTGTTTTTTCTGTCATAAAGTTTTTTGTACTATAAGCAATATAACCCGAGGACAACTGTCTTGGTATACTGGCTAGCTATGTATAACTATGTGTGTAGTATAATAATCATAAAAATAATAAAAAGTGAAGAACTAAGGAGGATGCTTACAGGAAACATGTTTATTTAAACTAGTACGGAACCTGTAGTGTGCGGCGTCTTCTCGCACTTGACCGATTTCATTGGTATGAACACTAAGTACCTTATATAACATGGCCGAATTTCGTGTGCTAAAAATGCTAGCGAAATTCGTGCCTAGGAATTAACTAAGGCGCCTTAGCTTTGTGAATTTTTAGAATAATGCATACAAAATATGAGCCTTACAAAAGCTTAAAAAAGTGCATTAAAAAGAAGGTGGTTTAATGGTGGCTATGTACATTAAAAAAATATATTCTATTAAAAAATTCATTTACGAACAAAACTAAAAATTTTCAGTGCGAATTCGAAACGTGTATAAAAAAATTATACTACTTTTATTGCGATTTCGACCAAATGGAAGTTATATTTCGTTCCCAGACTGAAATAAATTTGACAAAAATTAATATAACACATGATCCTATAAACAGTTTCATCTTTGATGAATCAATCACAAACTTACATAGCCCTGGTTAAGGCATTTTGAGGGTTATTTACACGAAAAAATCTAGCCTATGTTATTTTTTAAGTTCTAGTATATCTCTGTACAATTTTTCTTCAAAATCGGACCAGAGGCATAGTCGTCAAACGTAGCAAACACGCATTCCGACCGCACACACTGTCGCTTTACTTTCCCGATCAGTGGCGATCAACACTGAGCTATGAACGCTTAACTTATGGGTCCATTAGCTAAATATAAGCTCAAATAATACAACGTAAACGTGAAAAAAACAGAACAAAAGTTTTTAATGTGTCATAATGACTTGTCTTTCTACGGAACTATAAAAATAAATTGATCCATCAATTTTTAAGACTACATTACAGCGAAGCAAGGCGTTTTTACCGAGGCATTCATCTTAATTTAGCTATAAGTGATTTCGAAATGACATCAAAGACTCTGACAGTTTAAAAATACAAAATGTGTCTGGGGGTTCACTGACATGATAACATTAGGTAATTTTAATATAAACAATTTAATATTTGATTTCTTTCTATTCAAAATCGAAATTGTTGTAATTGAAGTTAGTTTTAAGAAATACACTTCGAAAGTTAAACTACTACAAGTTGTCTTGGTAGACGTGGGACTAAACTCTCAGGAAGATTTTTTTTATACCAACGGTCAAATAGTACTTGCTAACATATCAACTCATATCCAAGAATACTTAATTAAAAACAATAGTTTAAGAAAACTTTCCATCTTAAAAATATCTTCAATATACGCATAAGTTACTGACATTATTATAAATTCCTTCCTTGTAGCTAACATAAAACCGCCAGATTTGCTAATATAATGTCATAGATAAAGATACTACGTCCTTATTGCAATAATTCTTATGTTCCTTGGAGTTAACGATGGCGATGAAGAAACAGCGCAAGTTTTAACAGTTGTACTGGGGATCGTGGCAACCCCTTTTGATGGACAGTCTGGCTATATTTCTGCTGATAAGGAGTTCTCCTTTTGTTTTCAGAGGGAATTTGAAAATAAGAGGAGTGAAGAGAATGTAAGCGAACTCAAGGGAATAAAGCGAAACAATGCAGATTTATTCACCAACATTTTTAAAAACCAAGAAATGTGTAAGTCAAATCAAAACAGAATTTTAAGTTGCCTGTGAAAAAAACCAAGATATCCATAAACTAATTGCATCGTCCGATTCAATGGTAAAAGACGATAAAATGCCTGTGACAATTTAAACATCCAAGACACGAAGACATCGAAAATAACAATATATTAACCCAATTAAAGAACAAGTGAGAATAAATAAGAAAGAAGGAACATAAAAAGCGAGTCGAAACCTCTTCCTAGACAGCCGTCGTGATTGTATCTAACGGTGCGTAAAATGAGCGTAAATCTTTAATCAGACGTCTTATTTTTTTGCCAAATTTCATTCTGTTTGTTTTCGCTGGTATGTGTTGTTTTAATGGTATCGTAATTGGAATGAAATTGAACGACACAATTTGGAACAACATCGTTATTTTTCGATGTTTCGGTTCTTTTAATGGATGGTTTGTTGATGTTAATGTATTGTGTATTGACAATAACAGTTTTATTTTAGTTAAGTATAACTTACTGAGTCATAATAACATTCACTTGTTTATTTTACGTAGGTTTATAAGCATTCAACTTGTTTGTCGTAATACTCGACCGACGGTAGATAGAATATAATATAACAATAGATTAAAATAAGATTTTTGAGAATTTGCATTTCCGAAGATTCTGGATTCCGTCATTACACCCATTTTTAATCCCATGCTCATTAAATTATTGAAAGTACGATACGAGTAATATACATCAAAACAAAAGATTTTCTAAATTTTTATGCTGATGCTATATTTTGCACTGAAGGTCTTTTTAAAACCAAATATAATAAAATGTAAGCTTAATGTCATCGTTTGTCTCATATGTATAGGTGTGGCTGTCGGAGGGAATTCAAAGAGATTACGTGCAGATACTGATAGAGGTACTAGCCCTTATCGTACAGCAAACAAAAACTCATTGTGTACAAACTAGGCTAATAACACAGTTACACCATAAAACTAACTATTGTTTTCGTCGCTGTGAACGAAATAGGTTCCGTTTTATCACGTGATCAAGGAGTAACTTCTACACATTAATAGACCACGGGTTTCTCCTCTTTGTTATCTAGTTCTTCTGCTTAGGCCTAGTCCACGCTGCGGATTGGTGCAAGGGTTAGTGACGAAACCAAGTGTTGAATGCAGTAATTCCAAACTTGTGTTAACAAAAACACACTTTTGCTTTTTAGGCAGGATAACACGAAGATAAGCAAATTATGATCGTAAAAAAAACAAATAATGTAAGTACAGAAAAATGTGAAACAAACAATCCAATCAAATGAATGCATATTTTCGCACAAGATACACGTAAGTAAAGTGCGCAAGCGCACGCCGTTCCGTCAAAACAGAACGACGAATCCCAGAAGCGATACAGAATAGATTGCAATCCGTTCTCGTTATTTAGGCTTTGACATTAATCACAAAAGCGTGACGTAAATGCGTACCGTACGTGTTGTTGGGCAACGCGAGTGCTCAATGGGCCGTGATTTATAGGACGGGTCGGCAACCTTTTCTTATTTGAGGGCTACAAATGATACATTGGTTCGGGCCACATTTTATGTAACGTCATCGGAAGGATCACAAGAAACGCCAAGTTAAAACCTGTGTAGGCCGCACCGGTATGACGTACAGACTGCATGCGGCCCGCGGCTTGCCGACTCCTGATTTATGTATATGGTTACAGATTACAGTTTACTTTATACTAACCTTGTTTAAATTGAAAGTAAGAGTTGAGGCCAAACACAAGTCTATATGCAACTATTGTATTCATTTCATTCATTGTTTGTTAGTTAAGTAGGTAGTAAATTTACTGATGAACCAGAGGTCGAACATTTCCCCTCAGAATTGTTTCTTTCAGAATATGTTTTCTTTTAATACAAGGTCATGCTTAGTTTAGATCAGATGCGAGTTGTCCTAAGATATTTTCTCCTTAATGTTGTTTATAGCGTTAATCATAAAAAAATAACGAAACAAGAAATTGAATACTTTCTTTCCTTATCTGGAGCTTCTACAGAATTCTTTAAATGTTGAACCAGAAAAGTTTAATCGCACTATCTTAAGAAACGTATTTCAGAAGAACAACCAAAAATCCCAAGAAAGGAACTAAGATTAAAATAGGGTAATTCTTAACAATTAGACAGATTATAATAATAATAAAACTTTTATTTCGTACATTAATCCATATAAAAATGTTAGTGCACAAATTCTTAAACCTATGTTAGCCTTATATGCTTAAACATGCTTAAACCTATAAAAACGTTGATGCTCAAACTGAATATACGGGTATAGTTTTTAATCCAAGAGCGACCGAATAACCACTAAAACACTTGTTAAGTAAAGAACTACTCCCTGGTACACCTACGCAAAGTGAATCTGGCTTTATTCAAAAAGGTCTCAATTGTGCTTGATTTCTACATAAAGCGACTGCTGAGCTAGTAGACACCATGAATGTGCTTCAGTTCATTCAGTTTTATATGAACTTAGTAATAAAATACCATTGGAACATACCAAAGAAGAAGAATGAAAGAAAGAAGGAACATTTACTTGTGAATAGAACATACAAAATTTTAGTAAATTCAGAAATTGTAAGGTATTTATGAATCCGCATTGTGCTGGTATCCCAAAAAATACTAGCCCTGGTCTTCCTCAGGACTAGATGACATGCAAGTCTACATAAGGCAAAAATACATACTCATTGATATTTTACTCATCTATTATATATAAAAATATATGTTTGTTTGCGACTTTGTGTGTTTGTTCTCTATTGACTCTGAAAAAGCAGGTGACAAAACATTAATTTCTTTAGCAACTTTGTTTAGAATTATATGGAAAAGGTTTTGCTACCAAAATGATATGGATCGAACACATGGTTGCTGAGTTAATGCACAGCAACGCGCGCCAGGTTCAGTTCAAAATAAATAATTATTTTACCTAAACAAAGCTTGAAAAAGATAAAATTTAACGTGCTACAGACAAGTTTATAAGAGCCTAAAATTAGTAGACGCGAGAAAGGAGATGAAAAGAAAAGAAAATGCAGCCTTTTAATTACATTCCAGTCAAAGAAAGCTAGAGTTAAAAGAGCAGGTAATCCGATAGTTTATCGACATTAAAGTTTCAAATTTAAAGGGATAGTAATTGTAGAATCGAAATGGAGTTTAGTGAATGTTGGCGATTAGTTTCGTTGGAGGTGTTTAGTTATATCGAGTTCGATTGAAAAGTTGGTGCAATCCCGAAGCATTGGACGTTGGATTCGTCCATTTATGTTTTCCACATGCTGCGTGCGGTTTTAAACAGGCTAAACCGTAAATTGAGTTTCAGTGTTAGTTGCAATCTAAATTACAATTCATTTTTGCTCTGAACCGTCGATCAAAAGATATGGATACAATTTATAAGGAACATGAAATCACTTTGTTACACCATTATTTTAAGGAACAAGTAGTGTCTTTAGACTTTGAGTTATGTAGAATCTATTTGTGAAAAGTTCTATAAACAAATCTTATTACGTCAAACCTAATGTTTGTTATACTTATACCGGTGTCTGTCCGCGGCTTCGCCCGCGTGATATTTGTATTAAAAGTAGTCTATGTGTTATTCCAGTCTACAATCTATCCCTGTGCAAAATTTCATACAAATCGGTTCAATAGTTTTTGCATGAAGATTCACAAATACCCAATCATCCTCACAAACTTTCGCGTTTATAATATTAGTAGGTTAAAATACAATATTTGTTATAAACGTCTTTTATAATACAAAAATACTAAAAATAAAACGATTTTGAGCCTAAAACATCCGATCGTAGAATTTGTGTTTTCTAATTAAGTTCAATATTCACATAAAACAATATTTGAAATAGAAAACAATGTTACATAGGTTTAAAAAGTTGCTATGTGAGTCGCATAGATGGCGCTGTACACAAGTTAGTAACAAACGTTCTCTTTTTCAAACAAAATTTTTCATATTCAAATACATTGAAGAAGCCTGCCATATCAGGCTGAATATTTAATTTATATTTTTAGGTTGTAAAGCATGTTAATTTTTATACCAGTTTACTTGCATTAGCATAGAATATCTGACAGATGGCTTCAAGTGGCTTACTAAGCATAGGTTTCCCCTGGTCACTGAGGAAGCCTATAGCATACTTTACTATACTGCTCCAGTGACTGATGGGACAGCAGCCAAGCCAAGTTTTAAGTTTATATGCCATCAGAGACCTTCAACAAGGTTTAATGACTGCAATCACACAAATACAAAGTTCTCCAAAGGAAAAAAACGCTCAATACCACTGTATTATTGTGTGTTACTTGTTACTAATTATATGACTATTTGATATCTAATTTGATTTTGTTTATTTCATGATTAATTTTATACCATTAAGCCGGTGCTTGTATTGTGGTCCCATTTAAGTTTGAGCGACATCTGCTGTAACATATTAAATTGTAACCTTTTCTATTTAATACATCTTTATTTCATCTACTTTGACTAAGTTTGACAATGTTCTCATAATTACTAATTGTCGATTTAATTTCAAATTAGGTTTTTAAAGTTAGTACACGCGCATAATTAAACTATCTGTACATCTGCCAGTAACTATTAGCTAATAGTTAATTGAATAGTTGTCATATTAATATCCATGTACATATTTTATTCTAGTTAACAGTGGTTAATTAGTCATGTATTGAATTTATTTTGCAAACCTTACCACCCTCGAGAAGCCAGGACGGGCGGCTAGTTCTACTGATATTATAAGAAATACTAAACTATCTTTGGACACACACACGGCCATCTGAACCGAAACTAAGCGTTAGCTTGTGCTATGGTCATCAAACAACTGATGAACATATATGTGTATATCTTTTTAAATACATACTTATATAGATATTTACACCCAGACACACAGAACAAATATTCCTACTCATCACAGAAAAGTTTGAGATGGGTGGGAATCGAACCCACGACCTTCGGTGTAGCAGTCAGGTTCACTAACCACTAGACCAACCGGCCTGTCAAATGTATGACGAATGAACAGAAACGAATGAATTTTAGCACAGACATTAGAATCTGGAATAAGATATAAGCTATTTTGGCAGCGGATTTTAGTTGAATGTAAAAAAATCACCGAAACTATTTTGTAAACTAAAACTTCTAGTAAGTAGTTACAAGACAAAAGCCACATGATCACTAACGCAGGTCGTAAACGCATGTCGCATCGCCGTATCGCATGTTGCTACGACTCACGACAGGTATTGTTATGCGACACATAAATGTATTTGTTTATAACATTCGATCGACAAAAGAAAAAATCTCGAAAGTTTTGGTTTCGTTTTCGTTACGCCTAATAATAGTATGAAAGGTAGATAGGTATTGTAAGAAACGTACAAGATCAATAATAAATGCCATTGGCTACACTACATAGCCAGCTAGGCCCAGCATGTATCGTGAACTGTTTCTGCCAAAATATAAGTCTAATCGACCTTCTACGAGACAACGCGCGCGATGTTCATGTATCCATAGTTTCCATTTAAAATCATTATTTCTATATCTATAGTAATATTAAAACTATAACAGGGTCAATTCTGTACATAAAATACTTTTTTAAAAATTTTGATGCATGGAGGCTTTGTTATTGATATAGAGACCAAAACATTTTTTTGGTTTTATTGTCTGTCTGTGTGTCTGTCTTTCTGTCTGTCTGTCTATTTGACCTTAACGCAAAAACCACTGGACAGGATTTAGAAATTTAGCATAACCGAAGTTTAAAACTCGAGAATGGTTATGGGATAGGTTTTATCCCAGGAAATGGCTCTATCCCTCAGCATAAAAGGTATAGAGCAACAGAATTAAATTAGTATGGGAACTCCGAAACCAATGAAGTAATTTAGATAAAATTTATCATGTTTGTGGATTATGTAAGGACAATGGTTATAGGACACTATCCCAGAAAACTGCTTTGTTCCCGTCGGATAATATGTTAAAGTTAGTACGGCAACTCTGAAACCTTTCTTCTTCGGATACGAAGTGAAGGCAATTTCTAGTGTATGTTATTATTTGAAAATGCTCTATTTTTCTACGTCTAAAGTGATGTACTACAGTTTTATAGAGTACATCAATATCTACAAATAGATACGTCGCACTATAGTGTCTACCTGTTACAGTTAGAACACAATAACTACTTTATTCTAGTAACTGGTTCTTGCGAAGAGAAGCGAGAGTAATTTCTAGTCTATTAAAACTGTATTATTTATAGTTATTAATATTATACACCCAGCCTTTCAACTCATATCAATTTGCGACTTTTAGCCTGTATGATAGAAATTGCTACGTAGTAATAAGACCGTCATTTTATGTACTGAAGCATCTCTGTCCTATTAAATTGCAAGTAAATAATTCAAATACGTTTTTGCAGACATTACGAAGCTCAGTGGAAGCGCATTGCGTACGATGGGACTGATTGCCAACGAACGGTATAAGCGCGTAATGACATTAATGATGGAATAATCCCATTCAAGTGCTTCACCGAGGTGTGAGCTATTGTTTCTTCACTATGCAGCGACGGTACAGTCTACAGACATAAGTGCTAATTTGAAAACGTTCTAGAATATACGAAGCTGAGTTATATTCTATATTACAGGAAAATTCCGCTATCTATACAGTCCTATAGGTCTTGTACTTGACAAAACTTGTAATTATTTGATGTTTAAAAATAACAGTTTTAAAGTTGATTTTATGACTAACTTTTTCCCGCTTAACCCCCTCTTCACGCCCCCCT
>DWJZ01006069.1:0-13378 GCA_018249125.1 Asbolis capucinus
ATATACGATATAAGCCGGGTGGCTCATATAGGTCATCGCGTAAAAATACACTGCGAATAATATTTAATTTAGTAATCATTATTATCAGTATCTATTCGTGAAGCCCATCTGGATAACCTCCACTCTTCATCTTGAAGCAACCTCCAAGCAATTCTTATTGTACATAATTTATTAAATTATTAGTTTTATTTTCGTTCATTCATCTAAACCGTTATTATAAATATCCTAAACAATTTTTCCATACAGCCTCCGCAATCCCCTTCGAAGAATTGCCAACGAATCGTTTCCACCTGACTCGGGAGCAGTGTGTCTATATCTATGGCAGTCTCATACTGATCTGTATATTCTTCACCTGGAACAAGCTTGTCGTGTTCTATAATACCTGCATACAAGCTTCCATTACACTACACGATACCATGTTCAGGTAAGTTATCTGGCTCGAAGGACCAACATTTTTTACTTTACTACAACCTTCTACTGCCCCACTGCTGATCTGGTCTTCTCTCTTACTATGAGGCATATAGGCATTAGTTTAGCTTGCAGGTCAAATTGATAATTACTTTGTATACGCACGTAACTTGAAAATTAGAGCTGATTCAAACTTAGCCCTTCCCGTTCGGGCTACCACTGTTTTTTTTCTCATGAAAAGCATTTGGGTATTCTGATAGCACGCTGATTTTAAACGTTACGATCTAAACCTTGATTTTCGTTGATATATTAAGATATCTTGTTAAATTTTATATTTTTTCCAAAGCAACTGTTATGTTTTTTCTCAGAGGAGTGACCAACGCTCCCATGTGGTTTTTCCATCACAACCCTTCGGGACGCATCTTGAACAGGTTCTCCAAAGACATGGGTCAAGTTGACACATTGCTGCCCGTCGCACTGGTCGATTGTCTCGGGGTAAGTTACCATTTCAACATCACAGCCCACAACAACTAGAATATATAACTTGAAAGATAAAGGTCAGGCTTTGCCAGGTTGACCAAAATGTAAATTATGCCATTTCACACATCTTTGAGATCATATGAATATTCGTTCACGGCTTCTGTCGATTCAAAGTGATCACCGAAGTTAAGCAAGAAGCTTGCGGACACTATAAAAACTTGGGTTAGTCACTAACCTTCCACCACTAGTGGAGTATATTTTAAGCCTCCTCAGTTGTGTTGAGACACCTGTGCTCGTGTTATATAGTATTCATCTAACAAATATTGTCAATCAAAGGTTGATATTAAATCACTTTACAAAGTTTAGTCATTTTGTCATTATTATTATCAAAAAAAATGTTTCTAGCACGTGATCAAATTATTTCTTTATGTAGTTTTTCAAAAGCCCGTTCTCGCCAGTTCTTTCTAGAAGTCCTGGCGATTCTAGTGGTGGTGTGTTTGGTGAACTGGTGGCTACTGCTGCCCACTGCAGTGGTCGCGTGTTTGCTCTTCTTGCTGAGAGACTTGTTCCTCTGCACCAGCCGAGAGCTTAAGAGGATCGAAGCTATTGGTGAGTATACATTTAGACAAGTATGTATATTATCAATACAATCTTTGTCCTTATTGTAACAATAAATGAAGATATGAAAGTTA
The DNA here is from genome assembly GCA_018249125.1 of Asbolis capucinus. Lineage (NCBI taxonomy): Eukaryota > Metazoa > Arthropoda > Insecta > Lepidoptera > Hesperiidae > Asbolis > Asbolis capucinus. Next base: position 1,581 of record DWJZ01006069.1, read on the forward strand.
CACATTTTTAAAAGTTAATACAAAGTCGCTATATCAACTATTAGTAACTTTCGTAAGTTTAATAAAAACTTGTAAAACTATTATTTCAGCCCGCAGCCAAAGTCTTAACCACGCGGCGGCAACTGTTTCCGGGTTAACGACGATCAGATCAACCCGCGAGCAGCAGCGGACCCTGGCTCGAGAGTTCGACAAGCTGCAGGACCTGCACAGCTCCGCCTGGACCCTTGTTCTCAGCACCAACAGAGGCTTCGGCTTCTGGATGGATATGGTCTGCTGTCTCTACCTCGGATGTGTTACGTTTAGCTTCTTTCTCTTTGCTGGACAAGGTGAGTAGGTCCTTCGAGGACGTGAGTTGGTCTTAAGATGATGAGTTTGTTCTTCGGAGTAGTGGGCGGATTCTTTGAGATGGTGCGTTAGATCTTCGAGATGATGAGTTGGTCCTTTGAGATGGTGAGTTTGACCTTCATTGATGTTATTTTAAACCACTAATACAAATATCAATTTCGTAGTGGTTTAGACATCAGCAACACTACAGAAGATTTATTGAAGCTAGGACCATGCACATCTGGTATTCTGGTTTTCAGTATAAGCGTCATAATTAAATTCTATAAATCATATTCTATAACACGCGTTAGTATAAAAATACCAGTTGAACATAAATATGAAAAGTTGTAAAGTGTAATAGTGTGTTATGTACAGACAGCCTGGGCGGCAGCGTGGGGTTGGCCATCACGCAGGTGATCGGGCTGGTCGGGATGTGCCAGTATGGGATGCGGCAGACCGCTGAGGTTGAGAACCAGATGACCTCTGTGAGTACTGAACATTATTATCAGTGTAAACTAAATTCGAAATTTTTTACTGATATTGAAGTTTTCTGCATTGCTTTTAGATGTAATTAAAACGTGAACAGTAGTTACTTGACCACTTCCCAGGCTTAACACCCATCTAGCGGGTGACTTCCCTTTAATATAATTTCTAAAAATGAGGCGTCTATTGCAGGTGGAAAGGATCTTAGAATACACCAATCTGCCACCAGAACAGCCGGTGGAGGTAGACCGGAAGGCGCTCCAGGCCGAACATCCCACCCTGGACTTCGACAAGTGGCCTAGCAAAGGTTTGTATCAATGTCTAACTGTTGCTCCCCCGAACGAGAAAGTCCGTGTTCGAATTCTTCTTTGATTGTAAATTCTTCAAATCATTGCCTTTAACGTACCTAATCTACGCTAATATAATATAAACGAAAGGTTTTTGGGATAAATAAACACAAACATTATTTGACCTTTTCAAAAATATTTGGCCAATAAGGATATTTTAGAAGTGACACAGGATAATATTATATTACCTTAGAAAATAATAAGATTTTTTCCTGGTAACTGGTAGTGGAGTTGATAAGCTATGTCTGTGCCACCTTGTCTTCTACTGGTCTTAATGTATCACCAACTGACATTCCTATAATATCTCTCACGTAGACATACAATTGGATCTACCATTTTATCAAATCAGTCTTCGTGCTATTGTCTACGTACTACAGTATTCGCTGTTAAATATCTATTAAGTACAAATATGAATAAAATTTCCAGGTGAGATAGTATTCAAGGACGTGTCTCTTGAGTACGAGAAACCCCCCAAGAAGGAGGGGGGTGATAGTAAGCCGGACGATTCGTCGTTCGCGATCCGCAACGTGAGCTTCACCATCCAGCCGGGGGAGAAAGTGGCGGTAGTGGGCCGCACTGGCGCGGGGAAGAGCTCCCTCATCGCTGCATTGTTCAGGTATACATAGGTGTTGGACATGTGTATTGTATTATCGGTTTTCCCCAGTGGCCCTCGTAGTGTATAAAAACACCACGCGGGCCGAATCACGGGCGAATAGATAGAATAAATAGACTTTTGTTATTTTAGGCTATAATGCTTATATGCCAAATTTAATTCGATTTGACGACTTATACCCTGATGGCTTTTCAGCTCCGATGCTTATTTCGCAGCTTATACCATTATCAACGTTTTGTTAGGTTGAGCAAGGTGTCGGGCAGTATAACGGTGGACGGCATGAGCGCGCGCACGGCGGGATTGCGTGCGTGGCGCTCGCGGCTGTGCGCGCTGCCGCAGCGGCCCGCGCTGTTCGCCGCCACACTACGGGAAAACCTCGACCCCAGCGACAAATATACTGACGCGCAGATATACGCCGCTTTGCAAGAGGTCGGTATTATATACACACATTTTGCTTTTGCGCTACTTCTTACGAATCCTTCTTTTCACTTTCTCGTCTATCACGTCTTGCATTCCTTTTCGGCGGTTCTTTTTCTTTTTGTCGCTTACTTCACTTTCTTGTCGTTCCGTTTTCTCTTTTAAGTGCTACGTCTTTTTCTTCGTCACTTCTTCTTTCTCGTCTATTCATCCTCTTTCTCGTTCTCCTTTTCATCGTTTCATCTTTATTCTCCTTCTTCAATCACTATTATGCAATAACATATAATAATAATATTATATTTTTAATATAGAAATAAAATTAAATCTTTTGAGGTTTATCACTTCTTCGATAATACTCATGAGTGCATTATATAAAAATAAAAACTAGTAATGAAGGAAACAGATGATTTATCTACATGCTATTCTGATGATAACACTGAATCTAACCGCTGTTTGGGGTTGCAGGTGGAGCTGCAGGAAGCCTTGACAGGGTTCGCGGGTGGTCTGTCGACACGTGTGGGTGACGGCGGCGGCAATCTGTCGGCCGGCCAGCGGCAGCTGCTGTGTCTGGCGCGCGCCGTGCTCGCCCGCCGTGCCGTGCTCGTGCTCGACGAAGCCACTGCCAACGTTGATACTGAGTGAGTGGTATAGCGACATCTGGCGATCGCTCTATAACACCTTATCGATAATATTGGAAAAATATTTACCAACAATCTTTGCCTACGGATTTCTGGGACATAAATTACACCTTTCTTCACAAGGCCAACGAAAATGTTAATACTGAGTAAGTGAAATTGGGAGATGAATCTTTAATATTAATCGTTGCTTAACAACCGATATTAGGCATGTAACAAAAGTATGTATGTCACTTTTGTGTCAGTAACTGGCACAATCATACTCGTTAATGTTCACTTAAATTGCTGCTTAGTACCGAATTTGTATACAGATTAATACAGAGTTAATTATTTTTATCTTTTATTATGAACACAACATTTTCAGGACCGACAAGCATATTCAAGAGACGATCCGAACGAAGTTCGCCGACTCGACTGTGCTGACGATCGCACATCGACTGAACACAGTCATGGACTACGACCGAGTCATCGTTATGGACAAGTGAGTACACGTGCACTGAGACTGCGTGCTTGTGCGTGCGCGAGTTAATGTGTGCGTGCTTGATAATATGTGTGCGTAAGAAAACCTGTCCGTACATGTATGTGTGCTTGCTTGTGTGTGTGCGCAAGTAATGGGTGCGTACGCGTTCGCGTGATTGATAACGTATGTGCGCAAGAAAACGTGTCCGTACATGTGTGTGTGTGTGCAAGAAATGTGTGCGTACGCGTGTACGTTTTTCATAATGTGTGTGAGCAAGAAAATGTGTCCGGACATATGTGTCTTCTTATTTATATGTTTGCGCAAGTAAGAAAAACAAGGGAACTATTTAATTAAATTAATGTTGTTTCATTTATATATCAGGGGTCGGGTGGTGGAGTCAGGTCATCCATACGAGTTGTTGACCCAGAGCGCCCCGCAGAATAAAAACGAAGGTGCGCCGCGGAGGATGATCTTGTCCAAGAGTCAGGTAATAGTATTATTACAACATTTTATTTAACTTCCATTGTATGTTAGTTTATTAGTCAAATGTTACAAGCTGTATTTGAATTTGAATTTCCTGTCACCCTACGAAGAAATTTTGTATATTGATTCAGATCCGATGTAATTGCATTTTTATGATAGGCAGGGATTTTATACTTCCATTAAGTTTGGCTTCAGACAGGGAAACTTCTCAACAGTTGACAATATAGTTAAGAAAATCTATGTATTTTTTTTCTATGAAAAAAAAAATATTTTGCTCGATATGTATTAAATTGTTATTAATATATGAAAATATCAATATTATACGCGAACATTACACAGTTAAATTATATTTACAGAGTACATGTTTTTTTTCTCTCTTAAAAAAATGTATATTATAGGCGCCGCTCGCGATCCCGGAGGACGAGGCATACAGCCGCGTTGAAAGCCGGGACGATAACGAGACCCTCATCGTGTCCCGGGATCGAGTCCGGACATACTCCAACAGGTGAGTTCCTCCTGGTTCTTTGTTCTGTTTACAAGATCCTACTAATATTATAGATAAGTGGAGCTACTACGTGTTGTTTAAAATTTTTCTCAAAATGCCACAATGGTATTATAGCGCTTTTTTCGAAAACAAAACAGGATTTCATTAATCCTTTCTTTGACTCACACACAACTTATAATTTTCATTGAATGTATCACATAATTCAAAGATTTTCTACAATCCGTACATACACGCAACAAACGCGCACACACCCACAAAAAAATTATACAAGCACACACATATGTGCATATATAAACATAAATTTCTGTTATTGTATAAAGTCCCATGTATTCAAAGGAATAACGTTCATTAAATTCATTCGTGTTCATAATTTTAAGTAATAACGTCCTGGCTCATTTAAAATTTTCACTGTTACTATATTAAATGTAATGGCGACAAATATTTTGCTCTATCGTCCCGAAAGGACAATGTTCCATTCTAAACATTTTCTATTCAGTCAATGGATTTTTTAAATGCATGTCGTAATTTTTATACTGATAAACCGGTATTGATGATCTTTTTCAGTTTGGGCTTGTAATGATTATTTTTATAAAAAAATATTTTTTTTATCGTGTCTCTTTATTAGATCTGAGATGAGTGACCAGGACGGCGGTATATTCAAGAATTTAGTGGAGCAGACTGGGCCAGAGACCGCAGCGCTGTTATACGAAATGGCTGAAGCGGTAAGTTTGAAATAAGTAACCATTAAATTTCCTTGTATTAATTTTTGTATTGATTTAATTTTACCCAGTTGACTTAATAGATCGAAGGAATTGCAAATTATAATGCAATAGATCCGAGGCACATCGGACCCTGTGTAATCAGGGGTATCTTGTAATCCAATATGCCTATTATTGTTGATGCTATATTAAAAAAATTGGTAATTTTTCCTGACTCATTGCAAATAACTGTTCCACTTCTGGGCTCGGGTCTCCACTCACAATGAGGGGTGAGGGGGCACTCACAGGCCATGTACGGCCTGTGACACGTACAATGGCATATCATTTTTAAAGCATTCAGCAGTTCACATGGCATTGTACATTTTTTTAATTCAGGTCGCGATTGAATACTATCATAAGCGGTCTCGCGTCCGCCCCTCATCCCTTCCCCCTCTATTTTCTATCATATGAATAAATCCATTCTATCAAGTTAAATCTATCATTCCACAATCCCCGTACAGGCCATAATACACCACGCTGGCTCCATGCGGTATATTTTAACACACCTTAGAGAACTTTGTGAAGAACTCTCACGAGTGCAGGTTTCGTCACGTTATCTTTAACATCCTTCTAATACATACAACTATGTAAATTAGAGGTACGGGCAGGATTCGAACCTAGGACCTCGCGTTTGACACACTACCGTTCAAACCGATAGGCTATCGATTTGTTTTAAATTTTTAAATTAGTTTTAATATATATATATATATCTAATATTTCCAGAGTTACAAGAAAATGATGGCCAAGAAGAATTCCTAATACTGCAACATACTACAGAAGGCTGTATGTAACTATTAATTACTTACTACTGTACTTACTTCACGAACGTGATTTTTCAAAGAATTTACTTAAGCGCCTAATATTATTTTTACACTACTATTAGTATCAAACCTTCCAGTTTTTGAAATTTATACAATTTAATATAATTTTTTTTACATGAACCCAGTGTTATATATGATTCAAGTGGCCTCTTGTTCCTAGAAATAAGGTAGAGAAAAATACATACTATATCTTTATTTGTCGTAACAAATGGAATTTTTAAAACTCAAATATTAATTTAATGTCTTATATATGTGTGTTACATTTTTTTCCATTAAGAATGCATTTTTTATTTTTATTGGAATGAACATGCCAATATTTTATAGTTTTGTTGATCGGTTATATTAAAAATTGTTAGTTTTCGCACATTAAATACTTGAGGGATTAGTGAGAATTACGCGTTAATTAAGGCGTTACTCAGTCTTTAACACTAACGTTAATGTAGTGGAATAGAAAAATGCTTATAATGCTTATTTAGTAAAATTGTGCCTTACAAACAAAATAATGTCAATAGGAGCTACCAATGTGTTTATTGAGAGTCAATTAATGTTATTGAAGTAAATAATTAATGACAGATATGCTTGTAAAGGCGGCTTCCCACTGTTTGTTATTTTACGAAGGATCCTGCATCAACGTACAGTGCGATTATATATTATACTTTGAATACATTACAATTACACTTTAAATTGCCGTGCAACTCATAATGAACAAGAGTTTTACATTAGGCCTGTATAAATAACAAAATTATAGATACCTGCCGACCTTGGATTAGTCCACTGTTCGATGCCTTGCCTATGTACATACAGCTCGAAGTACGTAGGAAGGGAAGTAGATCCATTTTCTTCTCTACAAGTCTACGAGTAACTCCACATTCTGTAACAGTACAAAATCATTTTTTCAAAATTATTTGAGGCATTTATTTTGATTAAATTGTTTAATAATTATTAATAATCTATAGATATTGGATTTAAGCAGAGCAGTAGCTTATTAGATATCACTCGTCCTTGTTTACATGAAATGAAACCTTAGTGTCGAGAATTTAGGCTGTTTTTTCACTGACTTGAAAAACAATAATATAACTTCCTTCATTTGTAACTTCCTTAACGACATACGTATATTATTTATGATACAAAAGTGTCCATAGGTGGAATGTGTACTATTATTTAATTGTAATGATATTTCGGAATATTGTATGTGTTCCGAGATTGTTTAACGACCTGTGTACTTACCAGAACAATGCAATTATATTATAACCACAAGTTGTTACAATTAACAAACAGGCAATAAAGCACTATGTACTTAAATTATTTATGTTGAAATTAAAATAAATGCATATCTGCAGTCGCTTGTAGCAGCGACTGGGTTATACATTTTTTGTGATATTCGTAGTAGTAACTTTTTCTTATCCTGACAAAATATAACTACAGTGTTAAACTCTTTATAAAGGTATCCTTTATAACGAAAAACTCCCTTAAAATAGAAGTTAGCACAATTTGGTTGGCTTATGTTAAAATCCAGTCACCTTCCATCATCACCATCCATTGATCATCCACTCTTCATCCACTCCGTATAACGATAACTCTCTATAACGATAAAAAACGACCAGTCCTATCGTTATGAAGAGATTACACCGTATTTAATGTTTTCATTAAAAACTAAAACATTACACGTTTAACAAAAACTTTTCAAAATCACTAAACGAGATTGGTTAAAATACTTAATAAAACGAATTATATACCTTTTGATACCTAACTTCGACACACTATTTGGTTACAAGTTATGTCAAGATGAGAAAAACTGACTACACGTATTTTGTATTTGCAAGTACATATCTTTGTCTAGGATAAAAAAAACAATTTCAATTTATATCACAGGAAAAATATTCCTATCTTTCTTTATTAAAACGTATGGACCACGTTATTTGATCTCTTATCGGAATAATTCAACTGTTAGCCAGATGCTTTTTTATTCCATTATTTGTTATGTTTTGAACGGGTGCTGTATTATTTTCTTATATATATTTTTTGTTTTAATAAAACATTTTAAGGTGCTATTACGTTATTCCATCCTTAAGTTGAATTTCTGTTTTTTTTAATGTAAGTATATCTAAAATGAGATTATATTTCCCGGAAATTAAGGTTTATTGGCGATTAAAAAATGTGTATATGTGGCTAGAACATGAAAATTAACTGTTATAGTAAATTCTTTAGTCAACTTAAGTTTACAGAATTTTTGTATTTTTTTTGTGAGTATTAGTTTATGAGTATTTTTGTCGATTTCAGTATTACGTCAAATGTCTTATACGCTATTCCTAGAATTAATATGGCAGGCAATGTTAACAATTTTTTTTATAATAATGATTATGGATGACATAATTTGTAAATAGATTGTGATCAATATTCGAATTCCACTTTGTTCCAAGTTTGTTCTTGTTTACAACTTAAGAAAAGATAAAACAAACTGGAGCTTATATCTATATCGTCATTGACCTCTAAATTATACATTATAATATGTGTTTATAAAGGATAAATTCCAGTTTATTTGTAGAAAACAAATTTTCGTTTATTTCGAATATTATTTCTGTTATTTTTAAATTTAGCGATGTAAGGAATTACACGAATTATTAACTGTATTTTTTCACTCCACTGGTTTAGTTTGTAATGATATCACAATTAAATATGTGAAAGTAACTCTGTCTGTCTGTTACGCTTGGAGTACAGCTTGTGAACAAATAAAGGTTACGACAAAAGGCTGCAAGGCATTAATATAGGGGATGGAAGTTTGGATCGTATATTGAGGGAAAAACGATTCAACTTGGTATTTATGCATTTGGTAAGGATAAATAAGTATTTGGTCTACCGTACTTGAAATAAGACCCGGATAGGAATGAAGAGAAGAAGTATTACGCAGATTTAGTTGCGGGCAAAGGCTAGTTTATAAATATATATTTTTATTTTGTTATTTTTTCAACTCTGTCGCACGTAAAGTGAAAATGTAATTTAAATATCAAATCTGTTTAATGACTCTTCCACGTGACTCTATTTCAAAGGAACCGAATGTTACCAAGTGCGTATTCAATCGGCTAGTTAATTTACTTTTAAATCTAATTTAATTTATAATAGCAGTATTTCAGTAGTCTTGATTCTGCATATACTTTTTTGTGAACTTTACATTTATCAACAATGAAAAATTGAAAACTATCACGTTTGTTTTTTTTTATTTGACCCATCTTCAAAAGATAGGGGAGAAATTGTACTTACAATTAATAAATTCCTGCGGTAAATAGTGATGAGGCTGTTTACTAACACCTAGTTTCATAAATCGTAGCGGCCAATTATTTTTCTTTGTATATTAATCATTGTACAAACGCATTTTATTGTTATCATTGTATTTACAAGATTGAATTTTGTGATTGTTATTGCAATTTATTTTTAAAGTACTTACAGCCGGCGGGCGGTACAGAGGATCGTGCAGCGCGTCTTATTTAAAATTCAATAGAGGATGAACACGATGTCTGTATTCCGTTTTTCTCATGTATACATAACTTGTAAAGCTAACCAGTTAATGACAATGTGTCACAATATTGTTACAAAATTTTCACTTTGAATTTTATTTTGACACAATGATTGTTAATAAGATTTTTACGGAAAATAACGCTTAAAAATAGTCGAAAAAGAATATATTATATTGATGGGATTCCCCAATATTACTGATACTGGCATCAGTAACTGCACCAGCCGCTGTATCGCACCCGCGAGCCCAGTTATAGAAGTAATTTTATGTTTATCCTTAAAAGTGTTAATGTACGTTCAAAAACCGGTCTTTTGACAGTGATAGTATTTAATGTGATATAAATATTATGCAGTAAAATAAATAATTATTTAAATTAGTTTTTTGGGTTTTATTCATCACTGGAAATGTCTATTTTTCTTAATTATCTTCGAAAGAAACAAATGTATACCGCGATCTAGTACGAACGGCCGCGGATATGGTCACCGGTCGGAACATCATCTACAGAAATTCACACAAAGTATGTCGTGGTCACTTCGTCCTAAAGTTACCATTAGTAATGCCGGAGATCATGGGTTCAATCGCCACCCAGAACAAACTTTACTAGATGAGCAAGAATGTTTGCTCTATGTCTAGGTGTAATAAAAATATCTGTATAAGTATTTATTTAAAAATATATATTATATGTATATTTGTCAGTTGCCTGATTACCATAGTACAAGCATTAGCTTAGTTTGGGATCAGATGGCCGTGTGTGAGTATTTTTTTAACGTGTGAAAAGACCCTCGTCTCATCCATCCGACTACGGGAGGCCGGACAGGTATGTGGGACTCGAACCCACTAAAACCACACGGTGTCGACGCCTACCGCTTCGGTGCCGGGAGCGTGTGCTACTCTCGCTCCACTGTCCCGGTGCGGCGGCCGCTACTATGGCGGCCTCAGCATGGCAGCGCGCCATCCCCTCTCCTAGAGGAGAGAATTGGAGCGGCCAGCGGGATGACCCGTCGGCCTTCTATTTCCCGCTTGGGTAAAGGCACGCTCGACACCGGTGCGCCTTTCAACCCGAGCCGTTACGTCGGACGACTAATTCCCGTATCCGCCGCCCGACCGGCGACCGACCGGGATATGGTTCTGCGCCCTGTGCGCTGGCGACGGATGGCGAGGTCGGTAGACTGCTCGCGCTCTCTTTCCGCCGCCTCTTTGCAGAGCATGACGCGCTCCGCGAAGGTCTGCACTGCACAGGTTCGCGACCCACCGTTCGGCACAGATATCTGTCTATCCCGAAGCAACCGTGCCCGGAAAGTTTGTGTCAGACGGAATGTTAGCTGACCGGGCCGCCTTGTCACCCATTGACCTAAGACTGGACGGGCTGCCTCGACGGTCCAACGCCCAGCAGTAGGATGCTCCAGCCTCTGGCTCCACTCCCTGGTGGTGTGCTGACACAGCTCTTCACGGTATCCAGCAATCTCATTCAGTGCAGTGTGTGAGTTGCCCCAAGATATTTATTACTGCCGTCGCTTCGCACGGAATCCTAAAAATTTTTGTTGTTTTTGAAAATATTTTATAGCCATGTCCATCAGGGATAATATACAATTCTAATGGTAAAAGAATTTTTCAAATCGGTCCAGTAGCTTCGCAACCTACTTTCCTCAAACAAATTTTTCCTCTTTATAATATTAGTACAGATTGAACGAACTGACAAGTAAGTTGCAGTTATTGGTGAATAAAAAAAAATGTTGGTATGTCGTAATTTAATAATAGTAATTTAGGTATGTCGTGTGTAATATTCTGATAGATAAAGGTGTACCTAAGTGATTACGGTGTTAACTAAAGAAAATATAAGAGTTTTAACTAAAGGAACATGATTATTTTTTTAAATATATGGTTTATTTATGACCTACATGTGCACATATTTGTATAACATTATTTTTTTCTCTGATGGACTAACGATTCTGTTTCACTACGGATAAAAAATTGCCGATATTGTTGGTTTTGTGTAGAACTTGCAGTATTGTAATTACATATATTCATCCTCATCTTGAATTATATTATTCCAACAAGTACTCTCTCTCTGTCATCTGGCAAGACATCATTCCTGTCCACAAAACATTGTGTAAAATTTAAGTACTCACGTGGTTGCTTTTATTTTTTTTACTTTTATCGTATACAAAGAAACCTTTCTCACACACCAAATGCCCTCTCAAACAAATTTCTTCTCCTTATATGGCTCCCATCATACAGCCTTTCAGCGGCAGATTGTGGGACTTGTGTGAACAAATACTTTAAAGTACATAACCTCGGTTTCTTATAAGACAGCGTTTGTTTTGTGACAGCACTGCTATTAAAATTTTCTCTGTCGTGTACAGAGCCTTGCCGGCTCGCAGTTACGTTCCGGATTTTCAACTTTAATTTTAACAACAAAATACATCTTTCCTTTTTCTACA
>DWJZ01006070.1:0-13377 GCA_018249125.1 Asbolis capucinus
TGATTGAGATACAAGAAGTTAATTGTTTATGAGGAAATTATAATTGCAATAAGAAAAATAATTATAATAAAATCAAGTTCACGATACGAATACAAACAGTTCTGAATTATTTAAATTTGCTGTCACTGATGTAAAAGTAGACCTTACATTTTTTGTCTGTGCACATGATGTTGAATCGAAGGGCGCGTGATTCAATTTAGTTGCTAAGCAACGTAATAATATTTCCAAACTCAAAATGCCCAGTGTATTGTTCGGACCTACGGCAATCGTGTTATCTGCAGAACAAGTTACGGATTATGAAGACTCGAGTTTATGAACGACAATGTGTTTTTTTAATATGATTGAAAAAATAAGTAATTGTTCAACATGATTTTGATGTTATTTACGTCATGTAAATGGACTTGAATTCGGAAACGGAAGATATTCTTTGTGTAGTCAAAAAGAAAATACAAACGATGTTTTTAAATAATATTTTCGTAATATACTGTACTTTTTTGTGTCTAGTACGTGCAGACGAATATGATGATGAGAAAAGTAAGTGTTATTTCATTTTATTTACTTGTAGTTCATTACGTTGTCGTAAAATTTGTTTGTAAAATCATAAATAATTACTAAATATTAAACTATAATGTGGTATGTGAACAAGCTACTTGACTTAAAGTCCAATAGAAAAAAAATATATTATTATACTACTACGTATTATATCAGTTGGCGAATACATTCATTTATTTTTTAGATTACATTATTTAATAATAAGAATAATATAATAAAAAATATTCAAAAATAGCGCCTTCTTTTAAAATTTGGAGCATTATAATACCCACTTTATTCTTTTTATTATCTACCCACAACAGCTGATTATTTAATTATAAAGCCACTACATTTCCTATACATGCCTATGTATATTAAAGATGGCATTTTCAATAAATTGCATATTATGGTTTTACCTTTACTATTCAAATATGTCCTATTAAATATGTCCTAAATTAAACAGCTTCGTGGCACAGAAACACGTTATTTTGGTTATCAATCAGAGGTAGTACACCACGGTTGGGTGCGCCGCCCGCATCCACTTCCGGTAGTGACAATGGATGCGCAGGCGCACAGTTTAGGTTGAGTAAAATAAACTACGCACAAAATATATTGTAAACATTTAGATTTATCTAAAATAAAACAGTGATCACACACTCTACGGCACGGACCTATTTGACATGTAACAAATATGTATGTCATCGGAAGAGGAAAACGATTATAAAATGAAGCTATTTCCATAAATGTACCGCGCAAATTCCATCAGTGCTCTTTCATGGTGATTTTTTTACCTGTTTGGCTTTTGGCTAACAAATGTGTAGAATCTGTTTTTATATAATGAGCTAATGGATAATCGACGGTGAGAGTCGTCATCCTCGTTTATGAATATATAGATATCAGCGATGCAACTTGACTTATGCAAGATTCTTTTGAATACAGTGTTGAAGAATCTTAAATTAGAAATGTTTCGGTTTCAGTGCAGGTCCTGGTTGAATAGTCAGTAGTAGCTAGAAAATTGATAATCTATGTAATGTTGGAATATAGAAGGTTGGGAAATGGCAATTTATTTTTTCGAACATAATAATTGTGTTTAACTGGTATTTTATAAAACGTTTTGTCAACCCTATGTATCGTGAACCGCTGTATTACGCAGTGATTATATGGATGTTTGGTCTATTATGCGTGACCTGGTCAGCAAATCTCTACGTACTAATTTAGCTTACACCGCACCGGATGAAATGTGTGTTAACTCAATCATATCAATCTGTTACAGATACAGTTTACTGATAATTGCCAGCTTTTGTAAAAATATACGTGAGCGAAATATGTGTAACAATTAAAAATTTCGAGCATGATTGTAAATTAATTGCAAGCATTTTCTGGTGTTTCCAAACCTTGTCATTGTTCGGTGCTATTTCGCTTTCTATGTACCTACTAATTCAGCTTACACCCTATTTTGATGTTCAAACTGTTAGCCATTATATACAGATATATGTACACACACACATATATATATACACTGATAATTGATAGTTTTGTAATATACCTTTTAAAAAGTAATATTTCTTAAATATGTGTGAATAATTATAATCTTTTAAAATTTCGCGCATTCCATTTCAAGCGTTTTCTGGTCGCAAGTTTTTAAACGACATCCATTCACATATTTGGGTCGGTCACTTATCCCACTTTTCTATGACAACAGTTTTGGTAGATCCCATAATCTCCTGTAAGTCTTTAGTCAAAAGATTTTTGAGTAGGTAACGTCGTAAAGAGCAGGGAAGTATGTTCCTAGAGTCCTTCGTCGGGGTGACAAATATCGCTCTCCGATTCTCATGTGTTTTGTCTTAGGCGACATGATAACTCACTACCAGGTGACCGTCCGTAAGATTTGAGGCAGCCAAACTTTTTTAGGGTTTCAAACAGGCCCCCCTGTTAAAAAGTTACTCTATTACTAACACTCCGCTATCCATCTCGTCTAGAACCATTTGAACATGCCTATCTATCGCTGGCCTGTATGTTTCAAACCGCAACAGAAGACGCTTGAAATATTCGAAGCATGTACCTGTATTGCTATACCTACAAAAACTAATATTAAAAAAAAAGACACCCCATACATCGTTATTTTGGGGTAAATATTGCACAATGTTACAAAACTCTCAGTATGCAGCTTGTACTCGAACTTGGCCGTTTTTATTGATGCTAGTAAATCTATGTATAGTAATGCGCAAGCATGGAAAAAGGTAGGAAATGCGTTGTTCCGTACTAAGCGGAGAGTGGCACGGCGGCAGCGAGGTAATTTAATTAATAAGCAGATAGCGTTTCCACTAGCAATCAACAACATAATGATCTCGTTTAATAAACTAGTAAGTGTCCACGCTTCGCATCCGATATTAAAAGTTCTTAAAATTTTAAAACAGTTTCATTCTACACTTTTTCTTCACAAATTCGGTTACCAGGAATAATCAATTTTATTTTCCGGTATAATAAATTATGCCAGTCCTGAGATTCCATAGTACACATAGTAGTTTTTTAGAATTAGAGTTTAGTTTTAGAGTTAGAGTTTAGAGAGTAGAGTAGTTTTTTAGTTTATTTGCTCTCACAACGTAACATGTCTCCATAACACTGTAGTAGAAAAAACTGCCTGGTTACTATTCTTTCGTACATCCATGATATAGTATAAAGTAGGGATGCTCAACTTTTTTGACAGTCGGATCAAACTGAGGGATGATAAATTTACTGCGGGCCACTATTGATTCCTAATTAATTACTCTCAGGAATTGCGTATTAAAAAATTCTAAAAACATATTTGCGCGGGCCATTTAAAATCCGTTCGCGAGCCACATTAGGGCCCGCGGGCTGGGGTTGAGCAACCTTGGTATAAAGTATTTAAGCAAAATTAAAGTCGCTCACTACCTATTACTTGAGTCACTATGATCACAGTTAAGTTACGAGGAAGCCAATAGACTGTCTCTGCGTTCTGGTGATCGGATCACGCGATGCCCCAAAATCCTTTCCGTGGTATCGGCAAAACTTGCAGGTCAACAAGTTTACGTTCTTTGATTGGTGTTCGCTGAGTACGCCCACTGAGTAGTGAATTCCCGATTCTTATATAGAAATTACTTTGTATTAGGTATCAGTATATTTAAATAAACATAGATGCACATACATAAGAGATGTTGCATACACCCCATAGATACTCGAGATGAAACATTTTGTCACGTAATCTAGCAGAAGTGAACCCTGAACTACTTGGTCCTTAGGACACGAGTTGGGTATTGTATACATGTTATTGGGGTCTGTGATCAATATGTGGTATAGTTTAAACTTGTCATTTCAGGTCATGGTGGTATTATTGCGAAAAATCGATACCTGACAAGGACATAATGAAAAATACAACTCTTTATATTATAGAACAGGGCAATGACCTTAAAATTTAAGCATAAATATACTAATTTTAAACGTTCCTACACCAACTTTATTACAGCTCCAATGTTCAATGTCAGTCGATTTTGCTTTAAACTTAAAAAAAAAGAGTAACAAATCCTTAATAATCTTCTTCAAAACATAACTACTGTATATTGTACATGCAGTTAAACCCTATAATTAGTTAGAATTATTTTGACCTTTGTAGTGTACATGCTGGTTTCGCCTGATCAGCACGCTCGGACGCCGCGGCTTGAAGATTTCTTCTGGACTGGATCTGGTGATGGACCACCGCCTCCCGATTTATCTTTACCAATCCCGACTCCATCCGCACCAATCGTACGAACAACAACTGTTCTTGCCACCGTCTACCTCGACTCGTATCCACCACAAGTAAGTAATCGGATTGTCATATCAGGAAATTAATTTAAATATAAATAATGTGTAGAATTAAGTTGGGATTATGTGGTGGCATTGGGATTTACTGCAGAAAGTTAAATTTAACAGCGTTCGGTTCCAAATCCAGGCCGTGACAGATAAGACGACAGGGGATTGCATGCTCAACTGCGATGACATAGGCATACCGGGCAGTCTTGAACCAGAAATACCGGAGGATCGAAGGTACTGGCTGCTCACTGTGATCCAAGGATCCACGCCAGATAGTCTACAGTTGAAGCTTGCTAGGTTATACCAGAAAGCATTTTTAAGGTACGATTTAAATTTAAACGAGAAATACAAGCTGAAGCTTCTTGTAACTAATTGGTGTGAAAATTTTCAGACAACAAGAAAAGCACCTTGGAATCATCAAGTCATTAGATGCACCAACGTCTAGGAAGAAACATGACGTTCACTCATTTGTAGTAAATAAAGATAATAATATTAACCAACTTAGTTCTAATAATGCCAATACTCCGGTAAAGTACTACAAAATCGAGAGTTCGATAATCAGTCTTAAAGCTTCCCCTGCCAATTCTGTTATATTAAAGGTGGAAAATAAATCTAACTTAAAATTATTACATACTGTCGTCCAAAGTAGGAAAGACAGCGATAAAAGTGAGTTATTTTTAGTAAATGACATAAACGAATCTTTAGTTAATACTGACATAAATCCAACGAAAATAAGTGAAGTAGAATCGTGGATTTTAATCACTCCAACTATTGACGTAAGAAAAAGAGATGTATTTGATATTGAACATGAGAAAGAAATGGAAGATATAAAAGAAGATATAATAGATTTGCCGCTGGAGGAGGAGACAAATAATGAGACATTGTTATTTAAACGAGAAATTATAAAACCGGAACAACAGCCGCCAGTACACGTCTACATTCAGAATATAACAGAGGTAAGTTCTTTTTATATTGATAACATCATTAAAAATGGCTGTCTAGTATATTTGTTGGAATTAAATTAAGCTTCTGAGAATTACGTCTGTCCCATTTCCACAATCAAACAACATTAACCCAATTGCGTTTTGATCTCGAAAAGGTAAACACAATTTACTTTAACATGATTTTTCTCGGTTGCCCTGCAGCGACCCAAAAAGTAATGAGTTTGACCGTTTTACGTATCTACCTGTAATTCGACGTCGAAATCTCTATAATTGCTATCACGTACGTACACGACGTTCAATTGAGTTGGTAAATGGTAAGGGCAAGTAAATAATTTATATAAAAGTAAATGGGTACTACCTACAGTATACAATTTATTAGCTTCATTATCAGGCACAGGTAAGTAATTTTTGTATAATTATATATATATATATATATATTATAATAATAATTGTGTATACTTCGAAAACATTTGAATATGTATTATTAAGACCACGCTTCTTATAAGCTCCTATTAAAGTATCAACGTCACCTCTAGTCATCAGAAACGGGCAGTGTACAGATAGTGTACGTAGTTTTGGTGGGTGGAAGAGCTGTGCCAGCGGCAGTGGCTGCCCGTGACATGAGGCTTGTGCGAGACGCTGAAGTCGCTCGGGAGCTTGGAGCAGTCGTCACTACTAAGGCTGAACGTAAGTAATCCACAAAGCTAAAAAATTAACAACTAGGTTATCTTACTTTTTCATAGTAAATATGGGAACGCTGAAGCGTTCGTCCCGGCGGCTTATTTCAATTGTAACCTTTCGAAAAAGTTAAGCAACAGTGGACGAGATAGGTAGGAAGATGGGAGACCGCTAAAAATTTCATTAACTCTTCCGTGGTTTGGAGGACACGTACAGACGTCGGTCCCGGTTGTTGACGTAAAATAAGGATAGTTAAGCCATGTCGGGGGCCGTAGGTGGCATAAAAACTTTCGACACTTGGATTGGCCATTCACCGCTCCACTAATACGCATTGGAGCAGCGTGTTGGAGTATGCTCTAGACCTCCTCAGTATGAGGAGAGACCGATGTTCAGTAGCGGGCCATCACTTGGTTCAAGCCATGTTAGCGCTCGACTGCGATCACATCTGATGGAAAGTGGCGCTAAAGTCTTCTCACTTCCTTTTGATTTTGGATATGCAAATTTCAATATATTTTTTGGGAAAGCATAAAAGTTTTGTTAAGAATATAATATATTCTCTTCGTGCACATGATCCATCTTTTGGACCAACGAGGGGCACATATCGATATAAAATTGTTATTTGACCTCGATGATCTTTACTAATAAAATCAATTTTTAAGATCACATTTACCAATCATATTATAGTAGATTTATGAACGCCAGCAGCATACCTGAAGGCAGCAGAAGGGTTGGAAGGTGATGCGGGCACCAGCGGGGTGCACGGCACCGAGCTGTGGGCGCTGGTCGTGGGTGGTACCATCGCTGTGCTCTTGCTGCTTGTATTGCTCGCGTTGCTGTGTCTTGCTCATAGGTATACCTTGATTGCTGATTTATAAGTCTTCGAGCTGGCTTATTAATTTGTTGTTTATAAGAAATTTTTATTCGAAATCATTTATTCTTTCTTTCTTCACTTAAATCAGGATAGCCTATCATAATATTAACAAGCTTAAGCTTGTTTTATTGCTGATGACCTTAACTTGTCCTCGGCAAGACTTAAATTAAGAATTGGGCTTATCGAAGTCCTCACTAAACATTTATTGCTCCGAAAAGCTTCGCACCTATCTGATAAGGATATTTTTATTACCCCGACATCTATGCGCGCCTATCTTAAACGAAGTAATGAAACGGAGCAACTGCATTCCGGGGAAATGGAAATTTATAAATCGCTACTGTTAGAAGTGACGTCAGTAAATAACATAACCTAAAATTGAAATAAAGAAAATATAAGTGTTGAATTTAGCCAAATTTTATTTGTATTTTAAATATGTTTCAATGTCAAGATTACAATTTTTCAGTCGTATAATTAACTGCAAAAAAGAAAGCAAGTAATTCATATTCAGCGTTTAATGAAATAAGACAACTGATGTATTATTTTTTCATCTATAGCTTCCACCATAAACTTTACATTAATCTTTATTGTGTTTGGTATATCAGAAAGAAATCATTGAAATCAGCTGAATCTCTACGAGCATACAGAAACGAGATGATACGAGAGGCCGAGCGCAATCAGCTAAAACAAGTTCACGACGAAAAAGATGGCAGGGTACGTAAAAGTATTGCATTAGCGTAACATTAAACCCGGGACGATCCCAGATAAAAATATGTCTTCGATATAATCCGAAAGTTAAATTAAGATTGTAGAAGACCCTTAGAAAGCCTACTTATCTCCGCAACTCTAGTAACTAAAACGTCTGTGAGCATGGAATCGCGATCAAGACAGTTACCAGGTTAATCCATTTTTGAAACTATTGTCATACTTGAATGATGTACTTTTCTTTCAGTTAATCAGCGTCGTGTCTCCAAGTAGAACGCGACCGAGCAGCACGCTGTTGCCTATTTATAGGACAGGGAGTGCCTCAGGGTGAGATGTGGGACCAGTATTGTTTAATTTGAAAAAAAAAACTGAATTAAATTTTAATTAAGATCTTCATGATGTCGTAATAATTTTCCATTAATCGTTTAATTAGGTCATCCACAACATCATCCGGTGTGTCAGAAGTGGCGGCCGCACTGCGTCGCCGTCAAAAAAAACCGCATGCTCTCAGGATGCCACAGAAAAAAAGAGGTCCGTTACAAAAATTCACTATCTAATAGTAGAATAAATTACATCTATTGTCTTGTTTTAGTGCCTTTTAGCTATTATATTTTACATCAAATTAATCGTACACTCACACAGTTTATGGATATCTGTAGAATATAATTCATTTATTATACAGTGGGGACTACGGATAGTCTTCTAGAAGCTGCCGGGTTGGACAGCTCCGACAGTGGGGGGCAGCCTTCTGCACCTCAGACGCCCACGTCTTACCTCTCCATGCCGTCTGTCGTTGCATTCCCCAGGTAACTGGTTGGTTATAATATCCTGATGCAATCTAATCATTTCTAATATAATAGATATTCACGATTATTGTATTTTTTTATTGGCAGGTGTTTATGCATTATACATTAAGAAGATTTTAGAATTAATTTTTGCACAAGAATAAATCATGTAAAAACTACACAACTGAGAATGATTCACTGTACCTAATATATATTATGTTTCTCTACTCTTGGCAACGGCTTGAAAAAATAAGTCAATACTTGAGAATCACAAATAACTTATATTCAAAGAGCAACTGAATTAACATTTTCAGAGGTAACGTGGTAGAGCCTTTGTCGAGGATACTGGAGCCGGTGTCGGTCCGACACTTGGACATCGACTCGCCAGTGGCCAGTCCGAAGGAGGCCAGGCCTAAGAGCCAGGGAAAGGATGTGGTTCCGCGGAGACAGATGGCCTCTCAGCTGGTGAGGCTCGGGAGCATTGACAAAGATCCAGGAGTCATTGGACCCTTGGTATGGGACTTGCATTGTCAGAGGATTAAAGATGGTTAGTGTCGGATTTGTTATTAAAATTTACACTCGTGTCGTCACTTTATTGCAGTACCTACAGTAACATTGTTTATGTGGTAATGCCTGTAAGCGTGATACTTTTAACACTCGATTACAAATATAAGTTACTTAAATGATTGCCCCTAACTTGGGACTTTTTTCGTCTCTCAGAACGGACATATTGTCTAGAATCTTGCGCGGAACCAAATAAACTTATTTTTTCTGTCTTGTGTGAAATTGTGTTTCGACCGGATTTTGTACTTGTATTTATTTTTTAAATTTTCATTTTGATGAACTATCAAGTTAACAATAACTTGAAAATGATTCCACGTACCTACTCTGTTTTTTTTCCTGTCCAGCTTCAAAGCCTTCAAGCCCGGCCAGATCCACGGCGTCTCGAAAGGAGCCAGGGTCATCCCGCATGCGGCAGCGGTTCAACGAGCTGATGGACGATGCCTTCACGCTGTTCGGCAGTGCTAATTCTAGCACCAATTCGCAGGAAACCTATACTGTTGAAGATAAGGGGAATAGGAAGATTGGTATACTTTGAATAGGACTTTTCATTTAAGGCTTCAACTCACAAATAGTCCAGTAACTTACTACCTCATTCAAAGTCGTTAATAGTTACTTAAATTAGTCTTTAGTATAGATTTGTATATAGTTTCTGTATTAAAAAGAGATTTAGTTATCTTTTAAAGACTCTGAAGCACGAAACGCTCTAAGATTTTAGGAAAGAGCGACCACCCAGCCATATTGCATTTTTGTTTCTGCTGGAAATTCTATAACGAATTATGTACCTAATACATTTAGGAAGCATGATTGATTATGATTTGGAAGCAAATTTGCTTCTGGCTGGTTGCAATAATTATATAATTTATATTATCCCATATATTTACTAGTATATTTCTCCAGGAACGGAAGGAGTGACACAAGCGCGTAACGACAATGTACGCCTTCCCGGGACGCAGCACTCCGTCCTCGACAGCGCTAGAGGGAAATCTGCAAGTGCCGGGTAACTGGAATAGATACAGAGACTCACAGTAAGAGAGATGGATCGATAGATAGATGGATATATAATTCTATGGTTATAGACAAATGGATAGGTAGGTAGTTTAATGGATAAATCAAAAAAGGAATAGATCAGTGAAAGGATGACGATGGATGTAGAATGTATAAGTCGCAATTTTAATAGATCCATGAGAGAGAAAAGAGCGACGAGTGGACAAAATTGGTGAATGTTTAGATTTTTAGGATGTTTAGGAAAAAATTATGAATGGGTGGTTCAGTAATTGGACATATCAGCAACCCGATGGTACATCAATTGGTAACCAAAAAGGTTAGAAATCTTACATACTTAGTCTAAAAAAGTAGAAATGTGATCAACTTAGATCGAAGTTTGAAGCTGCAGCGATAATCTTCGGTGTTTTTTAACAGCAGAGGCATACCCATGTCCGAAAGCAGTGGTGGCCGACCACGCACATCTTGCACGCGCCCAGTGGCCGAGAGACGCGTGCCCGCCCATGCGTGGGGTCCCACGCCACCGCATGTAAGTATTCAAAAGTAAAATATGTACACACAATCAATGTTTATAGGCGATAATAGACGTGGACAGCGGTAGCAGTAGATCCAATGGCGTGTTGCCACTCAAGTAAGTAGGTATATCACAATTTAAATGTATTTATATCATGTTTAAAAAGGGGCTTTTACCATGTCCTTTACCTACGAAGACCACATCGCCGATTACTATTAGGTGGGATATTAGTCAATCCTAACATTTTGAAGAAAACAAACCAAACTGCAAACAGATCTATCGGTCTAGTGGTTAGTAAACCTCACTACAAAGCCAGAGGTCATTCGATTCCTACCCAGAACAAACTTCCATGTGATGAACAGGAATGTTTGATCTATGTCTGGTAGTAATAAAAATAAGTATAAGTTGTACAGTGTTTCACTTTATTTACAGTCTTTAGGAGCAATGTCAGTGCCAACGGTGAACCCTGCGATGATTCTAACAGAGGCACGACTGGAGCCTGATGACCCAGCGTTGCCAGTCATATCAGCGATCAAGTCGGAAATAAAGCGCATACGAGACAATGCACAGAAACCACCCTACTGACCAATGTAACTTTAAACCAAATTTTTAAACGTTGAAATATTATATTACATTCTCGTGTTACCATTCTTTTGATATTTTATTACATTTGAACCATTGTTCATCTTTATTTTAGTGTTATATGCAAGTTTAAGTAATATTTAACATCAATTAAAAATTAAATTCGCGGTAATACCGAACAAAACTTTAATATTTATATTTTCTCGTTTTTTTCCAACATAGTTGTTTTCAATGTTCAGTTGTGTTGAGATATTGTTTTGATATTATTTTAGTCTTGATAGTTTGATGTAAATTAGACTAGTAAGTAACAAAATAAAACTTGTAGTATGTATGTGTAGTAATTTGAATTACATTTAAAATGGCGGCCACCAATAGATTGATGCCAATTTAGGTATTAGTGTTAATGATATGCAACTAATCTACCTGAAATCTTTTTGTATCTATGTTTACCTCATTTTTAATAAACACCTTTACCAACAAATTTTAATTTTAATAAAACACCAAATTAGTTTTATCAATTTGTATATTGTACTAGGCAATATAAAACTTATGATATATCCATTTCCAGTCCCTATGATTCATATTTACATACATACATCAAATAATTCCTTGAAAATACAAAAAAACAAACTTTTTAAATGTACATTATTAGACTCCATATCTAGAGAAAATTGTTTCTGCCAAAATAATAATACAATAGATTTAATAAAAGGCATTGTGCACCATATTGTTTATATTGTGATGATAATATGGTGTGCGTAAATTGACCAATTACAGTGATTAATATTGGATACTCTCATCTCCTGAATATGAACTTTGATTTGTCTGTATAACAGTAACTCAAACAATCACAGAAATATTGAGTTCGGAAAACTTAATGCTCATTACTTCATATAATGCTTTAACATTTATTAACAAAATATTAATTAATTTGATTAATTCTGTAAATTTTTATAATATCATGTTAACATAAATCCCATCATTAAAAATGTATTAATAATTAACGGAAGATTACATGCTCCATGCATAACAGTTGATATGGAATGAGAACTGAACTTTTAATGGTCTCCTGTTGTTAAGTGGTCCCACATGGACATGAGTAAGACTACTCATAGTATGTATATGGCTCTTATGCCACCAATGCTATTAAAATGTCAATTGAATCAAAGAGCAAAGCAGAGAAGAGATATTCACCATGAAAGAATAGAATGTTACCTCCACTCCACTTTTATTGAAACTCATTGCAAAAACATTAAATAGCATCAAGTCTACTAGTTCTTATTTCCGTAAAAAATAATGTATTATACCTTTAAATGCACTTTACATCTTTATGAATACAACAGATAATGTGAGATAAAGTTTTAATCAGCTTTCTCATCAGTTAGTATGTGGCATATTGGTAATTTTAAATGCAAATGGTTTTTCTCAATTTTGAAGGTTATAATGACATTCAAGACAGTTAGACTCTTGTGGCAAAATATTGATTTACAGAAAATAGTCTAGTTTAGCTATAAAAAAACAGTATGTTATACAATTTATTGTATCTCAATAAACTTAATTCAGGAAGTAAATTAAACAGATGCATTTTTGAATAATCCTTTCCAGACAAGAATGAACAGATATTATTTTTATAACCAAGTCAGTCTGAGTACCATAAAAAAGTGGTTCTAATCATTTTCAGATGTTTACAATTCAAATTCAGCCCATTCATGTTTCTGAGTCAATAAAAATCCTATTACATACGTCATCGTTTGCTCAACACTCGCTGTATACTGTGCACTTTTTGTCATGAATCTAGCGCCTATACCTATTAAGTACTACGATTGTCGCTGATACATAATACGAATTTGCGATCTACGAGCAATTATCGCCAAATTTTCGTAATCGCTTTCCGTTTGCAAGTAACGTAATAGACCTGCCGAGCTGTTTTATAAGTAGGTGCCGAGCTATTTTATATATACTTATATACTCTCCTTTTCAGGGCAAATCGGTCTAAAAGCTAAAATGTAAAAAATCTACTGATAAAATATCCTGGAAGCCTATTGGCTACTAACTTCTTTTCGTGCATAATGCATAAGAAAATCGAATTTTAATGAAATAGAACTATACATTTAATTAACCTAATGACTTT
Source organism: Asbolis capucinus (assembly GCA_018249125.1). Lineage (NCBI taxonomy): Eukaryota > Metazoa > Arthropoda > Insecta > Lepidoptera > Hesperiidae > Asbolis > Asbolis capucinus. Next base: position 13,115 of record DWJZ01006070.1, read on the forward strand.
ATATGCACTTGGTATATACTAAGATATAATTAAAATCAATTTAGCAACGTAATTCGAAATAAAATCTATTGTGTGAAAGATAATATCGTCCATTGTCTTTAGAGAGCTTTTGATAAGGAATTTCTGCAAAATAAACCCTTTTGTTTCATGCTTACGTATTCATTTTGCTTATTAACATTTTGCGGATAGTATTGTTTGTAAAAGCAGATGTATAATTAAGATAAAATTGATTTGTAAGGAACAAAAAGTGGAGCCCACATGCC
>DWJZ01006071.1:0-13377 GCA_018249125.1 Asbolis capucinus
ATAACATAGTTTTAAAATAACTGCATTTTTTTTCCTAAACTAACGCGGTTGGTTACGCCAGTATTTAATGTCAACAAATAAATCTCATAAATAATGATTACTCTGTGGTACGTTTCCTCCTACCACAAAGCATGCAACAGCTTGCGCGCGCGTCACTATTGCGAGTTCCCGCGCGTTGGATGTCAGCTGACATACGTACATACATATGTATGTACTGTAGTAGTTACAAATTCGCGCTCACCGCGTTACAATTACAACCGCATGCCATAGCTAGTGTTGTATGAGGTACCCTCGTATTTTTTAATTATTTTAACGTAATATTTAATAAATTGTCGTAAATAACCAACCAAAAACATTTTCATGTAAAATGTTGCCAAGATGGTACTTATTTCATTCTAAAATAAAACATAAGTACAGACTCCTATTTGTTCTGTTGAGATTAAAACAAACTAAATCTAATCTAAACTAAACTATTGTTATAATACGAGATATACTGAATAATAATTATTATGACATCAATTAGCCTGTTAGCAATGACTTTCAGAAGGTTTTAAGGCAACAGGTACCTATTGATCGATATTCAAGTCGTCTAGCTAGCTTCCCTCTCAATTACATAATCTAGATCCGTTTGTGCTGTTTCTGGAAAAACATTAGGCAAATCGATCTTATATAAAACTGCGCACGATGTACAGAATAGTTGTGATTTATGCAATTTTAATAGACCAATCGTAGTGCATTATTTTGACGCTGTGTATGGATACATTCTGTCGACTTTTTTGGGTGCACAGGAACTGCACAATTTAACTCCTCCATCCCCGTTCCATCATCAAACGAGCCGACATACGGCGGCTATCCATCCCTTCGTCGTTAACATCCCGCCAGTATGAACGACGCGCTTCCCCTCGTCTTTTATCACCCGTACCGTGAAGGACTGGAATAAGTTGCACGCGTCGGTGTTTCCATTTGATCACAACTGTCTTCAAATCAAGAGTGCATAGGCGTCTACTAAGTTAGTGCGCTTTACCATCGTAGACTTCATCGCCAGTTACGATGAGGTGAGATCGTAGTCGAGCGCTAACTTATTCATTGTAAAAAAAAAACTAGCTAAAAGGTACCAGACAGACAGGTCTTTAATTGCATTATATTCAATTTATTTTATTATCTGTCTGACAGCATTGTTTCTTAATGAGATATGAATTATTCATCGCGCGCTTCAGGGGGCTCATTCCTATAGATTCATTCTTCAACATATATACTTCTATACAAGCTTTTATAATTTATTATTTAAGGAGAAATTAGTCTATGTATGGGAATACTGACTTGGATATCAAGTATATATATTTCTAAAATTGTCTATACATTTCTATATTTCTATAAATATCTTCATATTGATACGTGAAGTAAAAACTTTGTACCCATTTCAACGAATGTTAAACGGATTGAGGACTATGAAATAGACACATAACTGTATAGACAGCTGGTGTAAGTAGAAAACTATTATTAGCTATTATAGAAAGGGTTCGATAAGGCTTAACGACTGTTATTTGACATCAACATTGACCAATGTTCAATATACGCAATAATTCCTGAATTTTATGCCACTTGCGGTCACTGATCCTGTCGCCCGCTGTTTTCAAACTCGCCTTATTATGTACTAGAAACTACCTTCGCTTCATGCTGGTAGAAACAGACACCACAAAAAGTAGTTATTGTGACTTATTTATAACAGTCAGACATATAATAGCCCGGAGTTATTTTTAACTATGGATGTCTAAAACTTAAAGTTTAAACTGTCACTTTGTTCGATTGTCAATAATTTCCGCAGCGTACGTCATTTTGTATTTTTGGTACCGTTGGTTATATTATTGATGTTTTCATACGGACCCCTAACGTTTTTGAAAATATTTTATAGCCCGTTTTCGTCAAAATAATGTAGGAATTTAATGGTAAAAGAATTTATCAAATTGGCCGAGTAGTTTCGCAACCTATTCACCTCAAACAAAGAATCAAATCTTTCCTCTTTATAATATTAGTGTATATAACCGATGCCATTAGAATATCTTCGAAACTAATTGAATTACTCAAGAAGTTAACAACTATACTCTCCTTAATAACCACAAAGTTTTGTATTAAATTCCCGTTAAGTTATATCTACTGTAGATTAAATTAAAATCGATTTAAGACTGGCTGTAGGCCAGACGCTCTAGAATACATACTGTAGGATTAATACAGCAACTAAATTGGTTTTCAACGACAGTGGCGGTTTTACACATTGTTAAGGTCTATAACAAAAAAAATATATAAATTATCTCTTATAAGACTGTCAAGATTTTGTAGCCCTTGCCTACAATTATTATGATAAATATATTTTAATATATAATTATTGATATCTACTATACTAATAACAAAACTGTATCGGGGTAGATTCTGTAGGTACGTTAAGTTGTTTTTGAAAATTTTGGGAGGCTTCGTTATCGATATAGAGACAAAAACATTTTTTTTCAGTTTTTGTATCTGTTCGAGCTTCACGCAGAAACCACTCGACAGATTTATTTGAAAATATGAATAGTCGTAGCTGAAAAAGCGATAATAGTTGTAGGATATGTTTTATCCCAGAAAATACCTTAGTTTCCACAGGATAACAGAATATATATGTATATATATACAATATTCTTTACCATTGAGGTTCGTAACACGTTGAATGTACACGGGACACAGAAAAGCTAGACATGTAGGAGGGAAAATTCAATGGCAAAGGTGGAGCAGACTTCTATCTATAAAATATCTGACAACTATCGTATTGGTCTGTGATCCGCGATAATTTATTTTACACGACTACTACCAAGATAATTTTCGCGAGCTTCATTTGAATGAAACGGTCAACTTTTTATGTTACAATTATTGATGATTGAGGTAGTTAACAGTTGTAGGAGGGAAACAGTGTCCACATGTAACATGGTACCACGCAATTTGTCGGACACCGCGCTTACTCAGTTTTTCGGTTGGCCTGGTTTGACTAGCCGGTTGTTCTAGTAGTTAGTGAACCTGACTGCTACACCGAAGGTCCTGGGTTCGATTCCACCCAACTCAAACTTTTCTGTTATGAGCAGGAATATTTGTTCTGTGTGTGTGGGTGTAAATATCTATATAAGTATGGATTTAAAAATATATATGTATGTTTGTCAGTCGTCAGTACAAGCTAACGCTTAGTTTGGGATCAGATGGTCAGTAAGTTGTCCAAAGATATTTAGATATTAGATAATTCCACCACTGAACGAATATGATCTAAAGGGATCATTAAAATAAATAATATATATTAAATGTAACATATATTTGAGCTTTTTTCAAAATTAATGAATTGTTTGGTAAATATATTCCTTTATTCATATTCATTAGTCATTCTTTTAGATTTTTGTGACGCTGACGCTACAATACATTACATATATTAGAATTATTATTAACCTCGGTTTCTCCAAGGATTTCATTCTCATTTCTCCTCCCTTCTTTCATCCAGTATCTTGTCCCATCCAAGTAGATCATTTCCTATTCTTTTCCGCACGCGTGAACTCGTTGGTGATACTATTACGAACATGGGCCGCCATGGAGTAAATTTATGAAAGTTGAGTTATTTATACTTACGTAAATTGTATTAGGAGAGAAAGAGAGGGAATACTTTCCACCTCATCGCCCATCAGAAAAGGTCATTTAGGGTTGCCTTATAAACGTGTCATGCGTACCAATAGATGGAGATTTTTATATCGGCTTAGCTTGAGCTTACATGTCGTTAGTACGCGTATTATAGTAAAAGTGCGTATGTGTAAGAAAACCACAGATTCAATCTACAATCTACAGAATAAGAACTACTGGTCAGTTCCTTAGTTCCCACATAAACAGTAATTATTTTAAAATATATTTAAAGCTTAATTAGATGCCGATCTTGTACCAAAGTTCACACTTAATATAAGTGTATAAAAAAATGAACTTGACAGATATTTCTAAATAAAATTTTAGTTTATAACATTTTTAGACAATATTTTAGTATTAAATATTGAAATACGATTATATTTGTTTAGTATTGAAAATAATTTGCATTAAAAGATTAGTACCGTGAAACAGTGAACTTAAGAGTGCAGCTTTATTTTATATCCTCGCTTTAACGAACTGTTTTTATTAAAGATATAAACAACAGTTAACATATGTACGTATAAAATTTTCTATTACTCTTTCTTCTGTACAGTGCTAGAAATTTACAGAAATATTTATTTACCTTTAAATATACTCAATAGATATTTTGTGTAACCCAATCTACATCATAGTGAGTTTGTTATACATATAACATCTAATATATAATATATGACTTCTCCTATAACAAAAAACGTCACAGATGAAACACTCCAAAATCACAAAGAATTAAAACACATGAGAACATTTAATGAAACATCAATTAATTTAACTAATCTAATCAATCAGACAACAGTTACTCCAAGTTACAGCCAATTAACAATATTGCTAACATTTAAAAGAAAAACATTAAGATATTAACAGAATTAACAGGGGAGCAATCCATTCATCATACTTACGCTGACATGCCAATTAAAAATACAAATTCAACAAGGAAACGATTAATTTTAACACTAAGCATTAAATGAAAATATATCAATTCACACTCTTTTTTTTTTAAATTCCTTTATTCACCTTGTAACTCCAAGTTGTCGGAAACCAAAGACAAATACTTGGGTGTTTTTTTTATTCCTATATTTTTCGAAACACCTATTTAAAGCTAAACACACATTTTTATTAGAACTGTAATATAAAGATTATCATAGAGTTAAAAAATTAGGAAAAAATACTATATGGTCAAAAATATTATCAAAACTTCATTCAAATTCTGTCAAATGTAAACTGTCAAAAAATTCCTTTTTATAGCATTGTCTTTACGGTATGCACTTTAACTGAAACTTTAGAATACAATGCAAGGATATCTTCGTTACAACCCATATTAAAAGCCTTTATCGAAATATAAAAAGAATATTCATTTAAAAAAATCTTTACTATGACATCTTTCAATTAAATGTAATAATTAAATTATTTGAACTAGTTTTAAAGGTGTTACTAAAGTTTCTTATTATTTTTAAGTTTGGTTTCTTATAAAAAAGTATCAGTTTTTTATCTCTGTACCTACAAAGACTTAGTATTTACTTTCTTCTTTGACTACTTTTTCTCATAAAGTAAGACTTATTACTTCTTCTGTATCTCCTATTTCGAATTCTATCTACTTCATTCATTCTATTCTCTCTTCACGCTCTTCTGAAAATGTACTTACGGAAGGATGCGGCGGGTGATCCTGTCCCTTGACATTCTGGAGCTGCTTGTTGTGGGCTGTTGGAGTCCTTTCACCAGGTGGAGGAGCTGTGGAGGCGCTGGCCTGGGCACCAGCGCTGCTGCCCGCGGGAGACTTGGCTTGGGGAGAGCTTGTTGATGTTGTTCTAGAAGAGAAAGGAGAGAATGAAAATGTAAGGTCAGATTATGCCCTCGCGATTCGTTTGGCAGATATCTGAAATGGCTTTGGCTATTTGAATGTGGTTTTAGATCATATTTTGTAGATAGGTTTTAATGTATTTAATGGGTTTTACATGTTGAAAAGATTTGTCTATTGAAAAAAATCGGTGTATGGCGTACGTATAGCGTTATCGAAATCGGTTATTTACTAAGGACTTTGGAAGAATCCCCTACAGGGATATAATAGGAGAAAGAGTTAAAAATATGTATAAGTGTAGCAATTTGTAATGTATTACAAGCTTTTAGTTATTTCATCGTTCCCACAGAACCCTACAGCCGCTCGTCATCTCGTTCATGTGAACCATTCAGAAGTTTTAATCGAATCCAACGTGCGGGAGTCAAGTTTTATGACGTCATTATGTTACTTGTTCTAGACCGTACCCAAATTAAGGACCAGGTTCCTTGTTGCGAAATGTTTCTTGTTAACTGTTATCTTAACGATCTTGTGTTTTCTTGTTATGTTATTTATTGTTTTGATGTTGTTCTTAAGTTTGATGTAGGAGGAACAATTTGTTTTTGATATTTGTTGTTTATCCTAAATCTAGTAATGAGTTGTGGACTGTGTTAGATTTCCGAGGGGAGCAGCAATTTGTGAGACAAATGAAATAAATTTGCAGTGTCTTTAATATCATAAGTATCCAAGCCTACCAGTGAAATAATAATGGATTATTTTAACGTATACCACGGTATATAGACGCAGCAATAATGGTGAAGTGTTGAAAACATAAGGAGACTGAAGTTTTAAATAGGTATTCTAGATAAAATAAACGTAAATCAAACGTAATTAAACCCAGACAAAACTACTCGAAGAATACCTCTCAATAGTTGCTTCAACAATAGATTTGTTAACATTACAATGTGAACCGTATTTGTGGAGACTAGAGTTTATTTTACAACTTCAAGTGTTGCCTCTATTGTGCTAAATGGAAAATAAAATTGGATTGCGAGGAAATAAAAATGTTTACGCCTGGAGAGTGGTATAAATGCGTGTTCAGAATTTTGCAACAATGATGGAATTATAAATGTAGGGGATATCAGAAATTCATAATCGGTCATAATCTAAATTATTTTCTCTCTCTGTTACCTAACCATACCGTTTTGTGATGACACAATGGTTTTATATCTGGCATCAACCCCTTATTGTCTCTCTTTCTTCATCCTTTACCCGTATTGGGTATTGGGGCGGTTTAGAAATAAACCCAATCGCATGCTGACAGACCAGGGTGTTGTAAAACGTAATAAAAGTTAGCTGGTCGGTGGTAGGGCTGCGTGTAAGAATTATTATCTTCAGGGATTATTATCTTCTCGTGAAGTCTGTCTGGCTGACTACCTCCCTCTCCCTCTTGCTTGAATCAGCCGCCAAACCATTCGTCGTGTACCTGCTTAGGGCTTGAGACCCAGTTCTCCTCTTTTACTTCACGTCCGTTTACGACTTCTCTCGCGCCAGAATCACCAAAAATCGTGATTTTTTTTAAATTGACAAAAGTTTTTTGCTTGTGAATACATTTAAATAATACAAACAATAAACTTTAAATCTTATCTCTATACTTAACTGGAAACCGCATTCAAATATGATTATCCGTTTCTGAGAGTAGCGTGCGCCAAGATATGCGAATACACAGATAGACAAAAAGTCTTATATTTATATTTTTTGTCATATTCCTTATGAAAAACAAACTAAGTAATTTCACCCTAATATCTTCCACACAGTGATCAGTCACAGACTTATTATATGTACTTGGTTGATAAGTGATGAATATTATCAACAATGTTATTATCAATACGTTGCCACCCAAGGAGCTGATGAAGCCGCTTTTTGAAAGGAAGACAGAGAGAACATAATTGGACAAACAGATACAGCAACGATATAGCACTACAGGATGGATGACAGAAGAAGAATGGAAGAATGGGGAGGAGAATGAGGAGAAGGGAGAGAAATAAAAAGGAGAAAGAACAAAAGTCTTCTTCAAAGGGCATATTTGGAAACGGTTCTTTTTTAAAAATCCAATAATTCTGCAAAAAAAGTTTCATGCACTAGAAGTAACCTGTAAACTATAACTTAAAAAGAATGTAATAAAATCGATACTTACTCGAGTTGCGCTCTACCGATGACGTAGCGATACATGGAAAAAAAGAAAATTCAATTAATAAACAATATCAATAACGGTTTATTTGATTATATCAATATCGAGGTTTGTCGAGAGTCAAGCGTACACGCTATTAAAATGTACGTTGGGGAACGTTTAAACAATTACAATTGATATTTTTAATCAAGAGTGCCTTCGTATATGATTTTAAACTCGACTCGATTAGTGTTTCTTGAAAGTATTACGACGGAACAGTGTGAAAGTCGTTTCCTGCTTCAACGTTTTCATTTCCTCCCAAGGTTTGTTAAGAAGAACGGCAAAGTTTCTCATAACATCCGTTAATGACACATTTCCATTTAAAACCAGTTTAATAATATTGCTCTTTCTTAAAAACTCATTAACTGTATTTAGTTTTTGGAACAGTTGAAGCTCTTGTAGCTTCTCCTGTCTATTGTAAGTGAAAGAAAAAAGTTTAGCGATGGCGAAAGCGTGAGGAAAGTATGACCGCTGGTGGCAGAAAATCTGGAGTTTTTGAGGGCATAAAAAGCTGTCACGATTTTTATCGCTAGATGGCAGTGGTCAAGTAAGTTTAAAGCATTCCGCTAGCTCAACTTCCGATACTCTTGGCACTTCTACACTGAGCAGTGGCATATGCTGTAGACTTCCGCAGTTCGAGACGAATTCCATGCTCAGTATAGGGCCATTGGTTAATCCAGAAACTGGGACATTAATCAAATATAAATAAAACAACGCATGGACAAGCAAACGGATTCGTTTGTGAATAAACAAGCGACTGACCGTAACAAAATATTTGCTGTGTTAACTCAATTTGTAGAAACAACACTTCCGATGAGTGAAAATCTATTTGTATTACACCTGTACTCTGTCTACCTCTGCTACACATCTGGAACCAATGTTTACAAGATAAGCTGTGTTGAACAAATTTGCAAAGCAATTTTGCACGACTTCCTCAGAGGGAATCCTAGAGCGTACTCCACCAAGGTGCTCCAGGTGTTGTCGTCCACCTCGCTGTCGAGTTGCCGAACTCAAGTATTGGAAGTTTTGTTTTCCAAAGTGTCAAGAAAGGCGACTGCCATCTTATGATAGCGGGTGACACCGATAGCTTTACGTGCCCTCTGAAGCGCGGAAACGTCTAGTAAAGTTTTGCTACCAGCAGTCAGCCGTCCACATTTTCCAGCTAAATTATTTTAACGTTAAGTAAGTGCTTGATTACGACTCCACCGGATGGTGATAGTGGTAAGTGGCAATGAAGTCTAGATAGCATATTCTACTACTGTTAGGTAGCAGTTAGCTACATTGGTTTCTTTTGGGTGATATAACATTTTCTACTTTTGTGTTGGTCGCGACTCCCCTTACAGTCTCGCTGGAGTAGAGTGGTGGAGGAGTAAGGAGTTCTAGATCTCTCTATTCATTACATACCCGTGCTCTGCAGGCCGTTTGGTTGAAGCCTCAAGATACGATATTGCTCTTAGTAACAAAGTTTCTATATAATTCGTTATTTTCAGCAAAAAATATGATTTCAATTTCTCAGGAATTAATAACAGTGTTGTAACTTTTACGTTCGGTTTGGGAAGTTGGTCGGCCGTCGGTATATTAACACCAGACTTTGGGAGTAAGTCAAAAGAAATCCCAAATTAACTTGTAACCTGCTTGCTATACAAGGAATTTACAGAGTAAAGTTTTATTAATTTGGGAAATAAATTGACTTAAACTATTAACGATTCATTGCTCAGAAGACTCATGCTGACGAAACCTTAAGTATACTGCACTGTGTTGGTTCAGTGCAGTGGAGTAGTTAGTGGAGAACCGTGGTATCGGTGATTTTTTATATAGCTTGACGATTATTAAACGATAACAATAGAAGCGCGCAGAAAATATTCATGCGACAGATGAACGTTTGTTCTCGGGTCATGGGCGTTATATGTCTAGGGTCCATCTATCTATCCATTCTCACAAACTTTTGCATTTATAATATTAGTAGGATTTGTATTTGTGTTGACCTTACCACGCGCAACTTGGGAAATTCTATTGACTCGAATAAAGACAGGAGTGTGTAACCATTTTTTTTTATTTTGTTTTAAATTCTGCCTTTTATAACACACTAATAAGAAAACCTCATAAAACCAGGTATTAAGTCAGACATTTAAATATATCTAATAAAATTCTGTAATTAATGCAAATTAAAGCATTGTACTAAAAGTCCGAATTTACATTGTAATATCTGAGTAATAATTTCAGAGTTTCTTTGAGATATGGTGCCCTTTATTACGTTCAATGTTCCCAAATTAAATATTACGTAAGTCAGCCAAATATAACCCTCTTGTTTTTTTTTAGGGTTCCGTAAGTCCACATCATTAAAACTCATAACTATTCCACTGCTGGATTCTACTTTTGAAATGTGAAGAAAACAGGCCATAGTCTGTCACGTTGGTCAAGTGCGGGTTAGTAATCTTTCACTGGCCTTTTTTTTTAATAGTTTTAGGTAAACATTTGACACGTTTGCAGAATATGTATGTATGGATAACTGCGGGCGTATAATTTATAATAATTTACATTTTGAATTGAAAAAAGTTCCCCTTAATTTTTTTTACTTTTGCAGCTTGACGTTCGGACTGTATGTGCTCTAGGAGGTACCTGGTGTTTTAAAGTGTATACCAAAACCTATATTATGAATATATTATTTTTTCTTTTTATGAAAATAATACAAAATTAAAAAAAATTAAGGATGCCTTTACAAAACACACAATTATCTGTAGTTAATATCGACTAATTTTAATTACATTCAGTAAGTTTGCGTTTCACCTGCGTATATAATTTTTTTTTTTTAATTATGAACAACAAAAAATTACCCCCGCTTCGCTTCGGTAGAATCCACGGGAACTAAGCCATTTCTAGGGAAAAACATATCCTATAACCATTCTCAGATTTTAAACTGCGACTATGCCAAGTTTCATCTAAATATGTCCAGTGCTTTTTGCGTGAACTTTGAACAGACAGACAGGCAATAAATCCAGAAAAAAATATTTTGGTCTCTATATTGATAACAAAGCCTACCTGCGTCAAAATTTTCAAAAAATACTTATTGTAACGGGGTACTTAATGTAACAGAATACTTAATGTAACAGAATAACGGGGGTAACGGGGTCACTGTTACAGTTTATTACAAATATACATTAAAAACTACATTGTTACAATAAAGTACGTTCTATGACGTCACAGGTACGATACAAACGAAAGCATGATCGCACGTGTAGGAGCCGTAACCAATTTGAGCGTGCATTATTGATTGGAACGTCACTAGTCGCTTCGAGCTCATCTGTCTCGGAGTACACAGACGGATACTGCTGGTAATCTATCTTTGTTTATTCCAGTGAGTTTCAATTTTTATTCGGTGTTTAATAATAAATCCCAGCTGTATGAATTTTCAATAAACCGTTTTTGCCACTCACATTTCTCGGTAATTCAATTATTAATCGATTCCTTGAAATAAAAATCCCTAAATCGAGTTTTGATTAGATTGCATGTATTTTCTGGAATCCTGTTAAACATGTACACATCCTATATGTGTGGGAGAATTCTTCACATCAATGTATACGTCAATGTTCCCGTTCGATTACAATGTAAATGTCTTCAAATGAAGAGTTAATAGGCTTTTGCTGAATTAGTGTGCTTTACCACCTTGACCATGGATTGTGGTCAAGCACTGATTTATAAAATATAAAAAAATACGTAAAACCCTGACACACACATTATTACACTAGGGTTCAATATGTCGCATAAATACCACAAATAACACACTTAACAAAAATAATGACGAAGAACATACATTACAAACAAGTATGTGCCCCGGGTAACCTCGTATCTCTCCATCCAAGAAAAACGGTTTTCGTGATAACCACCACATTAGATAATACACCCCCTATTTAAATCTTGGTCTGTACAACCTTTCCACATCATATGCGAGATTTGTGAAAAAAGGTATAACGAGAGATTTAAAAAAAACTAATTAAAGACGTATTATTCAATTTTAAAAGATTTTTACATACCATTCGTTTACAAATGTCCATATATTTTATTTCAGGAACATCGAGCTCACTTGATGAAAATCTGAAGATTTCATATACAATATTCATACATTCTATTATTATTAAGATATGTTAATATTGGTTTTGCTAGAATATTACAATAATGCTTATTGCTTTCATACAAAGTTATGTTGAGAAAAATTTACTACACTTCTTTCGTCGTTTCTTTTCTTCAATATAGCAGCTTCCCGAAACAATGGTAGATAAAAAAAAAATGTTGACGTTCATAAGTGTATTTGTAATACCAATGTGAATAAATGAATTTTGACTAGGCCATTCGAAAAGAATATTCACCATACAAACCTAACAAGTTTGTATGTAAACATGACAAGTTTGTACGGTAAAGCATTAGGCATAGACTACAGAGTACTCAAGGTACTTTGAAAGACCAACACAATAACGTTTCCTTTAATGTTGTGTCGGGAGTCAATGACAGACAGAGAGGAAATTGAATACCTACTTTGCCGTATAGAGGGCGCCATATATTGAATATATTGAAAGCAGTGAGCCTGACGTTTTGAAAGTTAATCTCTAGAACGAGAGGCCTGGGTTCAAATCCTCTAGGTATCTATAATTTTCAAACTGTGTGCGTTTTAGAACTTACGTAATTATATTATTTCGGTGATGGAGAACATCGTAAGGAAACTTGAGTTCCCCGTAAAGTTCTTGAAGTCAACTTTGACCAGCGTGGAGGACTATACGGCTACATCGCCGCTACCACCAGGTGGGATTGTAGTCAAGCATTGACTTATATTGTGTAGGTAAAAGTTACAGCGAGCGTGGTCAGTCTGAGGATGGGTGACCGTTAGTGGCAATAATTTAATTTATAAAAAAAAAGCAATTGTAAGTTGTATCGTATTTTTAAGAAAAAATATGCATATTTTTAATAAGTAATAAAAGCAAATTATTTCCATTTATTTTGCATAGCAGTACACATATTTTTTAACCTTTTTCATTAAATTTTATATAGTTAAATGGTTTCATCTCAACAAATGGCGTATCATATCGCGAAAATTATGAACTTTTTGAAATACATTTCTTTGTAGGTGCTGAAGAAGAATTGCTTCATCTGCACTCTTTTACAATTTCTTTTTGAAAGCGTAGCCTTAACTTATAACTTAACATTTTTATTGTAAAATATTGTAACATGTTAAAAGAATTATTTTGTACTTTTTTCTGCCCGTTGCTTGTTTGCTTGTATTAGTTTTTGTAAAATCCAAACATCGAATGATCTTAACAAACTTTCACGTTTATAATATTGGTAGGATAGGATACGATAATTAAACTAAACCTAAATTAATACCCATAATTACAAATTCTTGGATCTTACCAATAAATAATTAATAAGTTAATTATCTGTACGATATGTTTTAATTTATCAATATCAAATTCTCAATTCATTAATCATTTCTTATCTTATCAGGTCTTAGCGTGTCCAAATTTGTATTCGCCTAATTACGATAATCGACAAAATATAACAGCAATGATTAATTTGTGTTCGAAAAAACCGTGTCAGTCTCGAAATTAAAAACACGAACATAGATAAATGGGCACACTAAAAGTTTTGCACTTCTAGCTAATCGAAACTATTTGAATTTCGAATGTTATATTTTTTTAAACGTTGC
>DWJZ01006072.1:0-13376 GCA_018249125.1 Asbolis capucinus
GGACTATGGCCTTAACCTTCTCATTCAGAGAAGAGACTCGTGCTCAATAGTGGGCCGTGATGGGTTGAGATAATGATGCACAACAATAACACATTTACTTAAATCACATATAGCAATGAAATCTGTATTAAATTAAACGTAAAATTACTATACATAAATTCTATATCTATAGATATGGTGTAGATTTGAAATGTATATATCTGATTTGATTTATAAATCTAAAAGCTTCCGCCCGCGACTTCGTCCGCGTGGAATAGTTACTTTAGGCTACCGCTAGCTATAATCCGCGACTACGTTTCTTTCTACATGTTTTTCGCGAAACTTAAACCGTTTACGCAGCGCACGCAGCGGAAGCTCTCAATAGGAAAAAATCCCTCGATTTTGAAACATTCTTCATTGGCACTCCTCTCCTATTGGTCTTAGCGTGATGATACGAGTATATAGTCTATAGCCTTCTTGGATAAATGGGCTATCTGACAGTGAAAGAATTTTTCAAATCGGACCAGTAGTTCCTGAGACTAGCGCGTTCAAGCAATCAAACAAACAAACTCTTCACCTATAGATTTACTGTTACGGTCATTACTGAAAAATGTTTATTTTGCTGTATTATTGTGGCCTAGAATATCAAGTCGAATTCTATGACACACAAGTGTCATAAGAGGAGAGAGAAGTCAGCTGCTCGATGATAGGGCTTCGGTGCCTGAGTACCAGTTCTCCTGTTTTTCTCTCCGTTCTTCAGTTACCCTCACATTCTTCTCCTGTCACCCGTCCGGAAGCGGTGTTGGTGTGTGTGCGGTCAGTTAGCGTAATAATTGGTTCCAGTTGCTTCAGCCATGTTAGATACATTTTATTTGTTTTCTAATCTATGTAGCTGTGTTTAAAAAGAAAATGGTTCTTATATAAATTGATATATTTCAAAGAACCCATTACACACATACGCTTAAGATTATTAGATTATAAATAACAAAGAATGACCCTAATATACATCAAACGTCTTTCACATACACAAATGCATCTATTATAAACAAATAATCTCAGTACGGTTACTACAAAGAGTATTAAGATGCAAATTGGTACACGCATAACGAGAAAATTAGCATTATGAACGACAATATTGAAGTATGAGTCAGCAGAGTGTCAATCAGCACATCAACTCTGTTTCATTGTGGTGCAAGACGCAGGGATAGACAAGTTGACTAGCCCGCCCAAGCCCTCGATCTATAACCGTGAAATTCAATTATAAAAATGAGGCCATGCTGCCTGGTAGTGCTGTGCTGGATATTCGGATATCCGAGGGATAGAAAACTCAGTATTCTTATCTGTATACGTATTCGTGTATGTTGCCACCAATTTTCAATGCATAAATGAAACTCTATAGATAAGGTCAGGGACTTTTTGTGTGAGGAACGGTTTACATCCCCCCACTGGTCCAAATGTCAAAAAAACGCTAGCTTAAATATTTCTTTATTTTTCTTCAAATGCATATTTTTGTGTATGAACTTTCCGAAAGACACAGAAAGTTACTTTTGTATTTATAATATTATGCAGTAAGGATTAAGATAGGTAGTAACGGAAAACTATTAAATACTATTAAGATCATTGTTTATTTCTTAAAATTTAATATATGACTCGTTTACAGTGCAAATATTCATTGTAGTTAGTTACTAACAGAAACAGAATAAATTTATAATGAGATAAGATGACAAAACCACCACAAATGATATTTGCTGCTAACTTTTACAGCTGACGGTGCTCTTTGGATCCGTATCCGTTATTCAGTTTTTAAAATCCGGCACATCACCATTGCTTATGCAGTAATCAATTGCAAATAACATGCGTGACCCACGAATCATTCTCTTAGCTTCACGATTCAGTTTATAATTATATTGATTATAATAAAATTTTGGTAACGACGTTTTATATAATATAGAAATAACTTCTATAGCTTTCTAGAATTTGTATACCTAAAAGGGTAAAAGTTACTCAAGGTTACCTTTTGTAAAAATAACATAATTTTACCTACTTAATAATTCAATTCTACCTAAAAATTAAATAAACGTTTATACAGTAAGGACTAGGGACCTCAGAGACAGCCATCTTTGTTTATCGATTAGCCACTAAAATACGTATCTATTAGTGTATAGCAGAATTCCGCAAACACGGCGGGTCGCATTAGGCCCATATGCAACTGCAGTGCGGCCCTCACAGACCCCATTTAGATTTACGACGAAATTTGGCGTTTCTTGGGATCCTCTCGATGACAACGAATGAAATGGGGCCCGCATCAATATCCTTATAATATTTGTGGCACCTATTTGAAAAGGTTGTCGATCCGTGGATTACAGTAACGACATAGCGTAATAGAAACTTGATGTAATAACGCAATTGGCCTATTCAAAATTACGTTATATCCAAATAACTAGCCACTAAGTCGCACGCGATGTCTAATATAAGGTAGATTGGAGTAATATTTCCTAAACACCATATCCTCATTGCATGTGTATTTGATCGATTACAGGCATTAGAAGTGTAATATTTGGTATTGTACCTATTACCTATATTTACATAGCTGAAAATCAACACAACTTTGTCGTGCTTGTTCTGTATAATAATAAATATCTTCATAGTGTAATCGTGCAATCATCAATATAAATTAATAAACCCGTCTGAAGTATAGAATGTTCGCTGAACTACGACCTGTTGCTTAATCCACAATCTAATTCGCGATTACCGCACAAAATCATGAGTAAGATGATTACCTATTGGCTTTAAAGGTATATTTGTCCTAGGGAATTTATAGTAAAACCGGCCCAGGATCCCATACAAAATGTTATTATAAAATATTACGTTGTAAGTTTACCTCCTCTAGTTCTACCTACACTCCTTTATTTTAATTAGTTGTCTTGTTAGATTAATACGAGTAGGTACAAATAATCGCCTTTGGGTTTAAAAGATAACTCATAAGGTGTAAAACGGCTTCCTACGATAATATAACTTTTTAAAAATCTACCTCTCTTTAACATAATTAAATGTTGAAGGGCTTTTAACATCAAATGAAAACTGAAAACTTTTACTAACTAAAGGCATTGTAATTAACTAAAGACTTTGTTAGTTACGGCCCAAAATATTAATATGTTAAACATGTAATGTGACGGTTTTATAAGACAACTGTGACATCACAGACTGGGTATTTAAACATTGTATGACATTGTCATAAACTGGTTCCTTTACAAGTTTTGTACGAATGAGAAAAACGGACTATATGCAGTATAATTATTTGGGCTTACATTTTTTGCAATATTTTGGACATTCATTAAATGAGTATTGGATTGTAGTCAAGCATTAACTTATAATTTGTAAAAAAAAAAGTTAAGTAAAGTTATGATGAAATCAATTAATATATAACCTGATTTGGCCAACGAAAATCTTCTTCTGTGAATCAATTATCTATAGGCTATTCGGTTTCCTTGTTTTGTCTGTCCACCCGTTCGATTTGTCATATGTCAGTGACGTAGACATTGACAAAATGCTCAATACGACTGTCACAAAATATGGCATCTGTCAGAAACCGTGAACAAAAAAGATATTGTAATTCGGAATAATAACGAAATAGGGGGATTACGGATTAAAAAATAAGGAATTAGGTTAAAACTTTCAAATTACGAGTTACTTGAGGTTCAAGAAAATCTGAAAAATATATGAAAAAAAAATTACTGGGGAACACTGCCGGTGTTTCATTCAACATGATCACAAATTTTGATAAGTTGTGTGCAGACTTAGAAAAACAAGAATTGGAGGTATGTTATAAATAAATTAATAAATATATAGAAACTGACATTATGTGGTTATTATTAATGTAGCTTGTTTTATAAATTACAGGCCCCAACTGGAGTGGCTTTACCTTCAACATATGCTCAGCTGCTTGCAATTTATTTGTATCAAAATGATTTGTAAGTACTATACTAATATACTTTATAAACTGCAATCTTGAGTTAATTGTATGAGCTGTAAATAACTAAAAATATTTATTTCTAATTACAGATGCAATGCTAAATTTCTGTGGAAAAGAATACCTCAGAACATTACCAGCAGTAACCCAGAAATAGCAGCAATATGGGCAGTGGGCAAGAAGATGTGGAAAAAGGATTTAGCAGGCACATATCAAGCACTGGCAGCTTATACATGGACTGAACCAGTTGCTCATATAATCAGAGCTTTAGAAGGTACATCAATTTTAAAATTGACATTATAGTGACTAAAGTGATTAATAATATTAGGTCCATAGATGGGATTCTTTAAAATGACATACCTTTATGATTCTTTATGTCTTTATGATTCAATTAAAATAAAATAAAACATTAAATTTTGATTCAAGTATTCCACAATACTTTATTGAAAGATTCACGTAAATCTGTTACATATATACCTGATTCAGCAGAATGCAAAACCTGGCACCCTATACTGCTGGCAAGGTCAAAACCAATTAGTCTACAGGGCTACAGTCAAATAATAATTTCAGTCACATATTAGGTTTTCAATCTTAACCGTTATATGAGATTAATTATTTTGTTCATTCAAATTACAGAAAGAGTTCGTGAACGGGCATTCAACCTAATTGGTCGAGCTTACAGTTCTGTGTCAATAGATACCGTAGTAAACATGACTGGGTTAAGCAAGGAAGCTGTTTTACAAATATGCCGAGACCGCAAATGGGAGCTTAATGAAGATGGCGTCACTATCAATCCCACACCACCAGTCCAGCCAGCACCCTTACACACGTCTAGTGAAGATCAACTATTCAAACTCACGGAATTTGTGTCATTTTTGGAAAACTAAGAGAAATTACTGTAAGTTTCATTTTATTATTAAGTATGGTTCAAACACATTGTATATTAAGTTTTTATGTTTTTTCAATTATCCACATAAACGGACTGTAACACAAATTTTTCTTTGTTTAATATTATACCTTCTTAATATTGCAAGGACTGTGCCCTGTAGGGGCCAATTAATGGATTATACGCAGTAAAATAGAATCAGCATTATGGGATAATTTAGCATAATAATTTTTTTATAATAAACACACACTTATACATCTGTATTAAGATTAGACAAGTAAAGCGAAAGGCCCAATAACAAATATTAATCTGGAATTTAAAAATATGTCCTGGCCAGGAATTGAACCCACGAATACCTTGCTTTGCAGACAGGTTCTCTACCAATTTTTATATGGCCCTGGATGTTATTCATTCAGCAGTAATAATCTAATAGTTTCCCAAAATCCAAGGTGGATCAAGAAATAACCACAATTTTTGTTTTGTAATATTTATATTCAGATATATCTTACAAAAATTAAAAAATACAAAACATAAGTTGTAGTGGCAGTGTAAACACCTTAAAATTAAAAGTATGAAAATGGACGGAAAGTTGCATAATCAAAATCCTGCGATAAAATTAAGATTAAATATCACATCCTAAAAATATTCTACAATTAAGAGATTCGTTGTAAGTCCATTTTTAAAAGTTAAAAATAGCAATAATTTTACTATCGAATATTGAGTATCTACAATTTATTATCCTATTTATCTAAATTCGTACGTAATTTTGGCAACTGACGACGTTGAGGTTATTGATATCTTCCTTGGAATGTGACTTGGTTTTGTCTGGGCTGAAGTCTCATTGAGTTGCTATCGTCTTCATCCCCTAAGGTGGTTTCATAACCTCGGTTGACTTGTCCTCCGTTTGGTTCGGAGAACACATCTTTCACTGAGATATTGGCAGTTGATGTACGGTGTCTTGGTACACCGTGGTTGTTGTTCAGCTGTAATTTAATGAAAATGAATCTTGAGTTTAAAGTAAAACAGTACTAAAGTAATAGTAAACAGTTGTAACATTTAATGCTAAATACAGATATTAAACTTCGAGGCAATAGAAATAAACCAGCAACGAGTAGGAACCACACACCGAGGGCTTTCTGTAAACCGTTAAACATGCTATTTTTACTACAATATTAATACAATACAATATCCTTCCCATATTAGAGAAACGGTACAATACTTAACCAATTTGTTAAGTAATTTCAGAGATCACATTATAAACCGACAATAACTTTATAAAATCGTTGTTATGGAATCTATGATAGTAAAAATGCTCCTAGTAAAACTTTTTACATAACCTTTCACATACAAGAAATTATTAGGCACAGTTCTAAGTTTAAACATTAATTCTTAGTTACCATGCCGGTGACTCCGTATTCGTTGTTCGCGCCAAGAGTTTGCATTTGCGACTTTCTCCTTTCTGCCATCACGGAGTTCCTCCTCGTCTCTAAAGCTTTAAGGGTTTCCCTTCTCAGAGTGATTTTGCGATTCAATACTGGCGTACCTGTAATTGAGTAGACCATTTTATATTTGTATCATTTTTTATTTCGATCTTACTTTACTTTGAAAATTTGAATCCTAAATAAGAATCCTAGTTCCACATAAATAATATTTTTTGTTTCTTAAAAGGCATACCTTAGCCTAATCTTTGTAAGAAGCTACTTTTCGGTGTAATGCGCTGTATTATTATAATCGTGATTATAAACTAATCGAGTTCTTTAAATAACTGTCTCTGAGAAATAAGTTGTACCTGGTCCATCGTTTGCATTCATACTAAAGAACCGTTTCTTGAAAGCAACGTCAAGAGTTCCAATGTTCCTCTTCTTTTGTCTTGCTTTCTCCAAATTGTGTATAGTTTTTCTTCTACCCACGTTGTGAGGGCCAGAGCCAGAGTCATTGTCGTAATCATCATCCAAACCATTTAGTTTTTGTAAATCCTTTACTATGGCTATAGCATTCTTGTCCAACAGAGCATCTTGAGATAAGTCTTCTGACTGAAATTGACATTAGAATATTAGTCAAGATTCCACAGGTAAAATTACAATTTTTGTCAAAGTTAGACAACGCCTCCCCCGATACAAATTAAATGCTTAAATTGCTTCAGTGCTTTGAAACGCATATTTTGCTGTTTGCTATCGTTAGATGGTAGATGGTTGTCGTTAACACTTGTCCGAGGTCTTTGGAGCGTATAAACATCGACTCTTGAGTTGGCCACTAACCTGTCAGCCAACCGACAATTGATTAATCAGTTAGTATAAATATAATCATACCTTCTTTGTACAGAACCAATTCAGGTCTGTTGATGCTAATATGTGCGAAATGGTTCCGAATCTATGGAACATCATAGCAGTAAACTGAATCACCAAAATCAGGGCAAAGAAGAACACAAACACCAGACCAATAGGCTCTAGTTGCAAATATTCCTTTGAAATCAGTACCTAAAAACGGAATTTGAGTTATAACTGATGAAGCAAATGGAATTAATCTTATTAGTGACATAAATACCAATGATTAATACATTTATGTAGATAAGAAGAGTAAGTTATATCATGATGACGATTTTATAATTCTTAACATTGTTTAAAAATTGCGGTTTCTATCTATTTTTTCCTTTAGGTGTATTACTTAAATTATTAAACAAAATAATACTACTCATGTGCTATTAAAAATCTACGCAAAGTAATCTAAAGGGAAACTAAAACATCTATAAATGTGGATTGTGCAAGATACCTACGTATTGCACTTACTTTTCAAACATAAAGAACTTACGTGAACAGTACAAGATACAATAAAATTATATGAAACACTTAAATTTTACCAAAATCCATTATTACATGAAACAATAAAATATATAAGGTATACGTTAAGTTACACAAATGAAGGTAGAAAATAATTATGTACAAGGAATACCTATGACCGTGTTTAATGGAAGAAATTCCACCACCTTAATAGACAGAAAGACACGTAAATGGTTACATTGGGTAAAGTGCACGACTGGGAAGTGGTTGTCATGTTTATATATTTTCTAATTTCAAACACACAAACCACTCTCTAAACATACTTTTCTAATATCGTGGATATTTATTAGGGTATGTGTAAAACCAATAGTGTCACCCAGGTTGTTTAGTTTTCGGTGTGGAAGATAACTGGATCTTCATGCTGGTGTGCCATCCCAAGACAGACCGGTTAGAAGAAGGTCGTTAGACTTGTGAGGGGACACACGGACTTTGTAATATTTGGCTATACCTCGCCTGTGTCCTCGATGTATGTAATGTTTGTCTTTACTCCCAAAGGCCAAATCACGTGGAGTTGATCTTTGTTTAATTGTAATAAAAATACAATCAATATGAATAAAGCATTGAACATAACAAACGCAAAAACTGATTTATTTCGAAGCTCTATCAAATCGCCTGCAATGCGAGCCTGTAAAATTACATTCAATAATACATTAATTTCGTCAACTTTCAAAGGTGACTGGGGATGGTGACGTTTAAGATTAATTTTGGTCAATATAACTGGTCTCAATCCCGAATCATCGTTGAAGGCCGATCACTGGGTATTTGATTCTCACGTTACCTCTTGTGTAACCTCATCATATGTAATGTTAGTCTTAACTCCGAGCGGCCATTTAAAATGAATGTTGTCCTTATTCAGTTGGAGCAAAAACACAATGAGCACAAAAAGGGCATTGACCATAAAGAATGAAAAAACAGATGAGTCCCTCAATTCTTTCAAATCTCTGGAAATACGGGCCTAAAATTGTGGGCAAATAAATTAAATTAGATCAACATAATATGAGACAATATTACAATATAACCCTTTTAAAACCTGAAAATAAATCACATTAGTACATTGGTTTTACATTTTATAAAGTAGAATAAAATTAAATGTTTTATTTATTGTTTGCTTCTTGTCATTAATGGTGAAATAGTACAAATAACTGAGGTAAAATTTTCTATTTTTACCTGTTCTTCTTTATTTGCATCAATTGGGTACAAATATTTGTCAATAAGGTCTTTCCAAAATGACAATTCAGATTGGCTCAAGAAATCAACTTCTCCTTTCTTTAATTCAGGATCTTCAATCCAGTAAGGATTTATAAGATCATCTCGTTTTTCCTGAAACATTATTAATACATCAACTAAGGACGCACGTTGGTAAATATCTTTATCAATATTACATTTTCGTCATTGAGACAGTAAATTAGGCAATTGATTTAGAATTAATACTATATTTATGTTAGGTTCTTACTCTTGGAGTAGTGGAAAGTGTGTCCGTTTCGGAGTCAGAGCCATTCTCATCTTCTTGGCCTTCAGCTACCGACACTAACGGGTCACCGTTAGTACTACCTCTCAGACCGATTGACAATTTACGACTTCTACCGTGCGGATCAACAGTTCTGAAATTGAATTTATTAATTGTAAAGAAATAATAACAATAGTAAGTAAATGAAAAAACATTAAACAATTCTTGATTATACTATGTTTATTGATCTACCTTTCTAAGCAATCTAACTTCTTTTCCATTTTTTCTAACGTAGATGCAATGTGTAATAATTGCACTTTTTCTTCGTTTCCTTTTGGATGTGTACACAATAAACACTTAAATAATCCAGCAAAAGAAAACTCAATGGATCCTTCTTCTTCATTGCTGTTGACCCCTTGCAGAAAACCGAGTAATGAATTTTGTTTGGCCTTCTTTTTAGCTTCTTCTGCTTCTTTCTTTTCTTGTTCGATTTCCTGTTAATATAATAATTAATTAATAGAATCTTTTATATCCGTCAAATTAATAAGAATTTAGCTATTATTTTAAATCACAAACCTTTTTAGTCTTTTTCACTTGTACTTCCCGAGTACCCCAAGATACCACGTTCAGATTTATAACAGAGTATAAAATCAAAAGTAAGTACATAGAAGGTATAGATAGCAGATAGATGATACCGGGAACAATACACCAAAACTCTTGCGGATGTAAACACGCTGCTATGAAGAACGAACTTGAGAGTGATATCAAAAATATAGCTGATGGAGACCCTATTCCGTCCTCGCCTAATTGGAGAGCAGTACCGACGATGACAGCCATCATTATCATTGCATATGCCGTCGACAATATTTGTGCCACCAATAACTAAAAACGTTTATTAGCATTTAGTCAAATATATTAATCACGTTTAAGTTATCGAATATTTGATCTGTTATTCCGATATATACCTGATATTCTGATTTCATTGTGAAGCATACGAACATGAAAATCAATATGGGATAAAGATTATACTCGAATGAAGTCCAGTTGTCAATTCTAAATGCTGCCACGAAAGCACCCACCAACATAAGAAATATGGTGCCAGGGCCGAGGATAGTACCACCCATCAACATCATCTGCAAAGTCATTGTTACGATGGTTAAAAAATTTTACATACATTTATAATGAAGATGACTGTTATAAAAATAAATTTTACCTGATACGCAATATAAGGTGATGAAATATTGTCATTGATTTTGATTGTATGTTTGTAATCGACGAGCAGATCCATAATATTAGCTATGGTGGAGGGTACCCAGCGACGACGTTGATTGTAGAACTCATTGAAACCTTCAGGGCAGTGAGTGTAGGCATCGGAAGCAGCTGAATATTCTACTCGATAACCACGTTGAAGTAAAAGTGTGCACAACCAACGATCTTCTCCTGTAAACGTTGGAATAAAACTGTCATATATGGAACTGATAACTAAAAAGCAGTTTATTGTCTAGAAATTATCACCATACCCTGATCGTATTGGACGTAGTGACGAGCTTCATCGGATCTCAATGTATACTTTTTCATAACGTTGTCGTCCATCAAAGCCTTTCCTCTGAAGAGAGAGAAACATCCAGGACTACAAAGTACGCAGCCAATCATGTGTTCAGTCGCCTTTTGCAGCCAATGACCAATAGCGTACTCGAATAGTTGATACCATACCATGGGGCCTAAAATAATATAATTTAGTGAATTCTTCATTATTTAAAAAGTTTTTATCGTCAAATATTTAATGATCTATCTTACCAGATCCTACAGGGTGAATACGACCACAAGCTGCTCCCAGGTTTTTGTTCTTTTTCATCAGATCGATAAGCAGTCTCACGGCGTGTGGTTGGAAATCAATGTCTCCGTCTAGGGTCAGCAGATATGTATTTTCGGCCATAACTTCTTTGCGATCAACAGATATAGGTAACTCCATTAAACGATGTCCAAGTAAATAGTACATGTACATCACCTGCAAAAATAGTTCATTAATTATTATAAATCGTTTAAACGTTTCTTAATATACAATTTTCCACTGCTAGAAAGTTACCTGTGACCAACGTTTCCTGTGACGAATCTTCGCTTTATCTTTCAAGTGACATATCATCTTTGTCTTGCCTGGTAAAACCCAAGTCAGTCTTCCTCCGTATGGTGCTGGATACTTCTTAGGAGGCCGTATACGAATTATGGTCTGATGTACATTTGATGCAGCTTCGTCAAGAGTATCGACAAGTAGTTTTACGAATCTATTCACTTGAGAGTCGTCGTCACTGTGATCCGAAATTTCGAAAGCGTCGTCCAAGAAAATGTGTGCTGCAAAAAAAACAAATTCAATTATTGAAAAGATGTGATGAGGAGTTTCTCTTGCCGTTTCTTCTCCTCAAAATAGCACCTTTTCGAAACGGTAGTAGATTCAAAAAATTTTTTGACGTTCATAAGTGTATTTTTAATGCCCAGGTGAATAAATGAATTTCCGACTTTGACTAACTGCTAAGTAGTATTAAGCATGGCATGTCTTATATTTTAGTGTCATATGTTTAAAGCTTTACTTACTTTCAAATTCATAGTAATCAGGATCAACAACCCTTAAATACTTTTGAGCTACTCTTCGCGCACACTGATCTTCGTCTAACCGCAAAATCGATTTTAAGAACTCCATCATCTCATCTTTAGTTTCGTGCCACATAGTACAGCATGCATATATCCTGGTGATTGAATCAGATGATTTGACAGTTTTTGGTGAAGATCCGGTATTGTCTGTGTGAACCGAAATAGTTTCGTAATACTCATCGCCTTTTTCTTTTTCAATCTCAGCAAGATCCTGTAATATAACGATTTCAATTAATACTATTTGCTATTTAATTGTGCTATTATTGTAAAAAGTTTACATTTGTTTTTTTGTAATTCCTCGTCTTTTTGTGTTGTGTTCTTCAATTGCTCTAATTGTGATGCTTATAGTCAACTTAGAGCGTTGACTTTGTAACCCACTTTATAATGATCATTTAATAAGGCATTAACAGGATATCTGTTAATATTTCGAGATATAAATACAACTATACTTACTTCAGTTTTAACATCTCTTTGGTCATCTCGTTTTCTATTGAGTGCCATACTTTGATCTATAAGTAAACCATTGTACATTGGAAGTACAAACAGTTTCTCCGTAGATGCTAAACGTTCAGCTTTAGGTGTCCAGATGTGAATTGTAATCCATGTCTGAGATAATAGCCATAACAACCATACCCAGGCCATTTGTCGAGTAATGAAATCACTAAGCGAAAATACTGAAAAAAAAGATTTTTTATAAGAAATTGCATTCAATGATCTGTCGACTAAAGCGTCTTCAAATTTTGTATTCGAAACATTCCACATACCGGATGGACTCTCGAAGAAAAGATAATCTGGTATCGTCCCGTGAAAAATACAATAATCTCCGTTCCTCAATCCACAAGCTGCGATCAAGAAGTTGACGACCAGCGGAATCACCAAGTTTATAGGGAAAGCGTAACTAAAGCCTTGAATGACAATTTTGCAGGCGAATTTTCCAAATATATAACATAAGTATGCAGCAAACACTTGTATGAGCATAACGTAGAATGCAGACTTATGGACTGCTGCAACTTCTACTGAATCACCAGTTAGCGTAGCATTAACCAGGTCAGGTATCATGGTGCCTCCTAGTTGAACTTGGATCTGGAAAGGTATTTTATACGGTTATTTGGCAGAATGTTAACATGACACAAACCTTCACCGCTTGTATCTACTCATATGCCAGTACCTATATCTTTTATACACCATAAATCTTTCTTAAAGCCGCTCTAGGAGTCCTTAATAGTAACTTAAACGCTGCTAAGCACAGGTAATCTAAGTTAAGGAACCATTAACGAATCCTAATGACTGCCGAGTTAGTTCATGTTTGGTTGAGGCACTCTGTCGTCGCCTGATCTTTAACAACCCGTTTTCATTACGACATCAGTCTATTACAGGCATAATCTTCATTCATGATACCTTGTTGGTATTTTTGTACGAAAAAAATCTTATTCGGTGATTTTAATACCATTATTATAGTGGAAATCCTACTAATGTTATAAATGCAAAAGGTAAGTGGAATTCATCTCCACGATGTTTGATCTTCCTTCCCGCAAAAACTATCTAACCGATCTGAATGAAATTTGACACAGAGATAGATTATAGTCTGAAATAATACAAAGATTACTTTTT
>DWJZ01006073.1:0-13376 GCA_018249125.1 Asbolis capucinus
TAGCCTACAATCGAAACAAGTCGGAATATGAACGGTTCGGTAAATTGAAATTGACCAGTATGCTTTTGAAATCATTAAAGCGAGCAAGGAGACTTCCTTGTAGCATACCTTTTAATTTTTCGTCAGATTAGACAACTGAGACACGCAGACGCTTGCAGCGAAGAGCAAAAACACTTCGAGTATTACGCTGCAAAATCATCAGGTCAGCATTAATGATATACATATTAAGGATTTAATGATAAAACAAAAACGAAACGAAAGTTTGATGGGAACCCTTAAGCATTCTGAACTAATATTGTAACAAATCCTTACTCAGTAACTTAGATGACTGGATAGAACTTGTAATCGAGCGGCGAGATGACGTTCCGAACAACATTGGATCTTTGGCATTGATTTAGCTCCTAACAATCTAGAATCGACTGTGTAACAACTCCATAAGGTTTATATTCCTATTGAGGTTTCACGTAAACTTAATTTGATGTATTCACTTTGCGTGAGCCTTGAGTACTTTACAAACAGATGGTAGTCGGGTTACTTAAGTGACTTGTAATTGTTGTATAGGTTTCAGCAATCCAATTTAGAACTATGCACGTTTCCAATATTCGGAGCTATTGCGGTATTTTCTTTGATCAAACCTAGCTTTTGTGATAGCATGTTTGAAAGTTGGTCTATGGAACTGGAGGTCCTGGATTCTAATCCTGAACTTCTAATTTTCAGCTATCTGTGTATTCAAATTTCAGTATTACTTGCTTGGGTGAAGGAAAACATCGTGAGAACCTGCACTCCTGAGAGTTATTTATAAAATTGCTATTTATAAAAAGGTGTGTGACGGCTTCCAATTCCTGCTATGAATTAAATTAAGCTATCTGTCTTCTGGAAATTATTATTTCACTATAAGGCTCTTTATAACTAAGGAGTCTTACTACCGTACTCTTTTTTTTTACTTATTTTAATGCTTGACTACACTCCCACCTGTTGGTTAGTGGCGATGTAGTCTTAGATGGTAAAGCGCATTTACTTCAGTCAGAAGGCAGAATTCAGTCTTGTCTTGAAGACGCCTACATTAAACTTGAGCGGAAACACAGACGCTGCCAACTTATTCCAATCCTTCGTGATACGCCATACAAAGGACGAGTCATGTCGTCCGTACCGGAGGGATATCCACGGTGTGACGATGGATACCCGGCGTGCGTTGTGTCGTACGAGGGTAGAACGGAGTGGGGGGAATTAATTTGTGTAATTTCTGTGCACACTTCTTCTTATTATTCATATTATGTTATTATTCTTCTTATCACTCATAATTATTTATTTATTCATTTATTTAAGGTTTACCAACAGTTTGCCATAAAACAAAGTTTACACTTGATAATGTTTTATACAAGTTGACAAAACCAATAACAGGTAAACGCCGCATGCTTTATGGAAATCAATTACAAATATCCTGTGGTTGGTTATAAATGCAGATTTTCGAGGTGGTAGTCGTAATAACTTGACAATAGCAAAGCAAGAAGTATAACAAGAACAGTGCTAAATTATGCGCAAACATTAAGTGAAAACACAAGACCGGAGTTTATCAATTCCATGGAAGCCAATATCCAAATCGTCATACTGATTATATAATTTACTCATACGCGGAATAGGAGAGATCGCACCTAGAACCGTCCTTCTTAAAAGAGGCACTGGGAGAGGGGATACCTACAAGGCACCTTGAAGCGTATTCTTTAAAGAATTTGTGGGCAATCAATGCGCTTCCTGACAAGTTTGTACAAAAATTTAAGATCAGGAAAATCTTTTCGTTTCTCTAGTGGAGCCACTTTAAATTCTGCTAGTCTGTTTTGATAGGACACCTGTTTATTAACAAATTTTGTGCTATAAAAACCTTTTGTGTATTCGCTCCATTCTTAGAACATGGACAGCGGAATGGGGACGCTAAGCAAGTAGGTTGACTAAAGGTAGGGTGAAGCGTTCATAGCCGGGCAGGATTGTAAGCAATCGAAAAGTTGCTGCAACATAGCCGCGGACACTGCCTTGCTATTTTTAAAAAGCAATCCTTAAGCAATGTTGGTGGGCTTTGGGAGGCAAATCCGACACTTGGCAAATAATCTGTTCACCAATCCGTATTAGAGCAACGTAGTTAAGGATGCTATAGGCCTCTTCAGTGAGAGGAGGATAAGATACGCTCGAAATATATACCTTTATACTCGTAGATTCCAACAATCTAATCTCAAGAGTCGTGTTGGTTAATAATGAATCTCATTAGCAAGGGTGCTTCCCTCCCCCAAGGACAAATAAAGAATTGTTTTTTGAGTTACGCTTATTTCGCACCTTGCCATCTGGCGCCTAGAACGATCCAAAGGCTTCCATTACTGGCACACTGTAGTCCTACTAATATTAAAAAATGTGAAAGTTTGTGAAGATGTCACGCAAAAACTATAGAACGGATCAGAATAAAATTCAGAGTAGAGATATATTAGTCATATTCAATATACATATAATATTTTTATGAACGTGTCTACCACGCGGGCGAATCTGCGGGCGGAGACTAGTAGTACCTACTATATTTAGTTAAATGCGTGCTGACGTCAGTTCAGTCTTTAATCTATCTCAAAATGTCTTTTATATCGGTTCTGTAGTTTTTTAGTGAAACAATTACAAATATCCACATAATTATAAACTGTTGTATAATATTAGTACGAAGTAGGATAGCATAGGAGAACGTTTAAACACTCATATCCTGCGCTGGGACTAACCAACATAACCCGGGAACAAATGTTTATGTCACTTAATGCCTATATCGTTCGGGAATAGTCAGGCAGGCAGCGTTACTACAAACTAGGCTACAAAGCCAACTGTATAATTATATCGTGTTTAATATCAATTGTTTTCTTGTACAGGAAAAAATACCATATCGTCCTGTACAAATAATAGGAACTGGCTTTTCCTTGTTCCATTATTGTTACATTTTTTTTAATACTTTATTTTGAAAAACCTTATAATAGGCGATACAAAGGGCGAACTTAATGCCTAGGGACATTCTCTGCCAGTCGACCCAGG
This sequence comes from Asbolis capucinus, assembly GCA_018249125.1. Taxonomy (NCBI): domain Eukaryota; kingdom Metazoa; phylum Arthropoda; class Insecta; order Lepidoptera; family Hesperiidae; genus Asbolis; species Asbolis capucinus. The sequence continues at coordinate 3,055 of DWJZ01006073.1, forward strand.
TTGATGGTGAAAATCTGCGGCAGGTGGTAACAATAATATAGGTTAATTTAATACATAAATACGTATAAATATAATATATATTTTAAATTTAAAAACATACTTTCTAATTTTGAAAGCCTCATAGGCTGCGCAATAATCAAAACTATATTAAAAAAAATAAGGAGCTCAGTTTATATGCATTTTTGGTAAGCAATTTTTGAAATGATGCTGAAAACAGTATTTTGTATACTTTTTTTCGGTAGTAAAAAGCACAACTGTAATTAAAAACTGTTTTTCTCTCTCAGTCCATGTGCTTTAAGTATATTTCACTTGAGTAATAAGTATATTAGTATGTTTTGTGCATTACTGGGATGGTGTTATCTGGATGACCAGTTCAAGAGCATAATAAAAAGCTGGCGGATGTCATACGAAGAAATCATATTCTTCAGCTCAAATTTTTTAACTATACCATGAGGTACCTATGAAGATACAAAAATGTTATATATCTGTTACCACTGCTCTAGTTTTGCATAATTTTTACACTATAAAAATAAATTATTATACCGTGGTATCTAGTCTGAATTGCAGGCTAGTGTAAATTTTATTTAAAATAATGATTATTAAAGTTTAAATGTGTAATTTAATCATAATAATCATTAATTAAGGACACTAGTAACATATGTGGAAATACACAATCCATCAATCATCGCACATGATTGGCTATTATCTTTAAAAAGATTAGGAATTGATATAGTGCTGATTTATTATTGAAAAATTAATAATTATTAAATATTATTTCAGATTACTGAAGCTTGTTAAATTATCACAAAAATTGAAGCTGAGAAGAGAGAACAAGAGGGATACAAATGAAGCAAGATAAAATGTAATTCAACCCCATTGCAGTTTAAGAATGCTTTATATTTTTTAAAACTAAGATTAAGAAAATAAAATATTGTATAAGACTGGATTGAAATAAATATAATTATCACTAATCTCATGTTGTTTTCTGTATTAAATAGACAATTACCTTGTGACATAAAATTTTATTTTATTATAGGTATAAATTTTTTAAAAATCTAGTCTTTATTAAATATTATTATCTGTAGGAATTTCACATAAACAAACATTATTGTTACCAACATAGAATCTTGGAATCTGATTATTTTTTAAATTAACACACACCATAAATGATTATAGGGGTACAACAGAAAACTCCAGGTCAATTTATTTACATATTTATGTGCATAGCAATCATTAAGTTATAAGCATATAAATGATGAAATAAATAATCAACATGGGACGGGTGCTAGTAAACTTCACATTTCCGCTTTCTTTGTACTATATGGCTTTGAGCTTTAAAGACATGACAAGATAATGTGCATTATAAGTTTATTCAACATGAACAAAATGACTTAGCAACTCACAAAATGTACAATAGAAGGTACACTATAAATTTGAGCTACAAGATGTAGACACTTATCATTAAAGTTTGCATAAACAAAATAATAGGGGTATAAAAGCTCCGATAGTAATAAACACTGGAATGAGGACAGAGCTCTCGTCCATGGAGTAAGGGTCGGGCTGTTTAGGTCCGCTAGTCCGACGAGACTTGCTATTCTTCTCTTCCACTTCTTCTCTCGGCTCTTCAACTTCACTTTCAGGCCATATCATAGGAGGCAGCTTAGGAACCTCATCTATTGTACCCCTCATTACATATAAAGCATTTATTTTTGGATTATCCCTATAACCTTTGATGAACTCAACTTTTATTTTTCCTCCTCTAATGTCAGACTCTTCTTCATTGTAATATAATTTACCATTTTTGATAGAATATGGTATATATTCGTCATGAGCCACACCACGCCCCACCTTATTAAAAATGTCTAGATCAGCAACAATCGTGTGATCTCCGTTCAACACAACGTCGAAAACTTTCATATTAGGTGCATTGAAGTAAACTTCACTGAATTTAAGCACTAAGACATAGTCACCGTCTTTATTTGCAGGTATATCATAGCCAAAAGTACTATGATGATATCTTTCAGTCTGGTAAAGTATTTCGTCTTTTGAATTCACTCTTCCAATCATAACAAGTTGCTTGCCGTAGTCTGAAGCTGTCCCAACTCTTCCTTGGAGTGGATCTTTTTCATAATGTATTCCGTATATATCTGTATGGGCTGGTCCGCCAGCATTGATAGCATAAATTATTTCTCCTAATCCAGTAGCACTTCTTAACAAGTAGGAATATAAAAACGTGAAAAAAATTACAATTCGTGTCATGCTTGCAGTTGTAGACTGCAGAGTTGCAACTCTCGGTTTTGACTACAAGTTATCACCTATAGTGTAGCCTAAAATATGTTACTTTGCTAGAACATTTTATCAGATTATTTTATAAAAAATATTTTTGTACTTTTCTGTTATATTAAACAGCCGGCGAGTTTTTAACGCAAAGTAAAAAGAATACTACTTCCAAATACAACACGCGTTGATTATGAGTTGTCAGAAAAAATGTCAGATCAACAAACTAATCTGTCAATGTTGGAGTTGATGTCGATTGCACAGAGTACTTTTTTTTAAACTGGTTGATGGTTAAAGACACAGAACAACAAAAACTAGGTTGAGGGTGGTTGATTAATTCGCTCAGTTCAATACATGTTCAGTATCCGTGCCTTAAGTCTATTCAGTTCAGTACGTATTCAGTATCCGTGCCTTACGTGTATTTATTATCTATGCCATTGTCGATAGTGGCGTTTTTATAGGTGCATGGTGCCGGCGCACACTTATTTATTCGAACATAGATTGTCAGCAAATACTAGACTCAATCTAATGAGGAGGTTCAGAAAGTCTGTCTAAAACTAATGGCTTTTGGTGATATAATTATAGGACAAAAAAACGTTCTTTATACTTGTATATTTTTTAAATAAGTAAATCTAAAAATATCAACAGAGATAGACATGAACCACTTTATACAAGTTTAGTAGAAAAATCAAAATTCTAACAAAAAATTTAAAATATCGTTCTTTTATGTATGTACAAATCCCGCATATATTAACGGAGTTAATTCGTCGGGTTCTCAGGGTTTAATTTTAGGTTATTTTTGTAAAAAGTATTTTAACCCATATCTTACTACTACTATTAACAATTTAATTGTGTTTTAAACACAAATATTACTAAATGCATTGAGTTTTTACTTTGTCGAATATAAAAAGTGGCAATATGAATATTAATTACTTTAGTTACTTAACAAAGTATTAAGAACGGTAAAAGTATACATATATTTTTTTACCTTAAATATATTAGCGTTTGACTACGATCCCTACAAATGTAAGGTAAGTGGCAATGAAGTCTGCGATGGTAAAGTACACTAACTTAGTAGAAGCCTATTCGCTTTGAGTTGTAGATATTCACATTGTAATCGGACGAGAATACTGACGCGGATAACTTATTTCATTCCTTTACGGTACTGGTAACAAAAGACAAGGCAAAGGGCATCGTTCGTATTGGGAAATTACAAAGTAAAGTAATTCCCAATTTAGACTGTAACCTTCTATAGAGAACACATAAGATGGCGTCGCTATGAACAGATGCAAAGACGGACAGACGTAAGGACGTATGGGCAGATTGATATATGGAGAAATGGTCAGACAAATAGAAATTATGAAGATTTCCAGATTAAATTAAAAATATTTATTTCGTATTAGGAACTAATAGCTCACTTGTCGAAAGGCAAAAATTAACAATAAAACATTTCTGTTTCAATTAAGTACAAAAACAAAACATTTTTAAGAAAATTATATAAGAGCAATGCCTATCCATCATCGGCTTTGTAATAACATAAGCTTAAGACTATGTTCGTTAGTGTAGGCCGAAAGAAAAAAAAAGATGAATATACAACCTTGCAAACAACCTACGTCACTCGTGATATAAGCTCTATTACTATCATGATAATTTGTCAGTGTCAATTACATCAGTTAAGTTAGCTTTTATTAGTTTATACAATGTTATTGTCTGGTAACTAATACATACGTCCATCTTAATCATTAGAATCATGTTACATTTGTCACAGTCTTGCGAGCGACGCTTTTCTGCGGCTCAGAGTTATTTTTGTCATACTAACTTTTCCCGCCTATTTTGCTGCGGTAGGTACCTCTTTTAATTAGTGATTGGTGTAAACGATGACAGAAACGACATGCGACCGGTAACCGGATGATTATTTTTTTTCATGTCACCTGCCGGTTGTAGAACCTCCAGGTTCATGTCACGGATGTTTATTAGTTATGTTAGTGAGCAGACTCAAAGGGTTAAGGAGTTAGAATGTAACTACGCAACTCTGCATTGCGCGTGGCTTGTACGCACTTTGCCGATTTTTTGTTTGCCGTTCATTAGTAATAGGCACTTGAAATACGACATCAAAACTGGTGAATGATCGTCGGTAGTCTTGGGACCTGTGTTACTATATTTTGAAATGTTTCGTGTTTTGTTGTTTTAAATGCTAAAGTAACTGTTACACTACAGAACCGATTTAAGAATAAATATCGGGTCCTTTTTTACGCCAAAAAAGTCTTGATTGGTTTGAAATAGGGGATGAGTTTCTTAGTGCGGAAGATATAAGCATATCACTTTATTTGCATTAGATGTGATGTTGATTGACTGTGGGGGGAAAGAGGGATGAGAGAGAAGAGGGTAAGGGGGGGGAAGAAGAGGGGCGTGATGGAGGTGTGAAGGTGGGGCTTGACATGGGGGGTGAGGAGAGGGGGTTACCACGAACACGGACGAAGTCGCGGGAAAAGCTAGTTATGTACATAAAATATCAAAGAAAATTGTGCTGTGAGCCGAACATGTCCGTTAACTATGTAATATGAAACTTTTATTTGACCGGAATATACCTGACCTGACCTATTCCTTGTTAATCAACGAATATGTCAATGGTTTCCATGGTAACGAACGACATACGACCGTACGACCCATTTACATCCTAATCTACCCGAGAAAAGTAAATTGGCGTGGTGATTGGATGGAATTTTGGCGAAATCGGAATTCAATTTGGGGAGTGAAATGGCTGATGCAGTAAAGACAGTTACTGTTGAACTTTGTATTGAAACGTTCAAACACAGACAAAATTACCGCACCGTTAGTTGGTTTAAGCATTTGATGTCTTTGTTTTAACTACAGACTGTATTTATTTATGCTGTGATCGAAATTAGACCGTGACTCAATATAATAAAGGTTAATTTACATTGACAATATTTCGATTGTTTTTGCTTAATTAATTTGTATGTTATGTTTAAAACATATTATTAAAGGGATTGTTAATGTTAGGAAAGGTTGCCTGGAAGAAATCGCATCTTAAGCGATGAGGCCGCCTTTTGCACCTGATATTTTGTAAACATGTTATTAATGGTTATTTCTATAAAGAGTCAATGTCAATAAAGAGTTTTTCTTGTTGTTGTTGTTGTTAATGTTTAATTGTTCCGATAAGATATATATATATATACATATATACAAACAAATAAATATCGATTTATATATACATATAACAAACAAATGTCGATTTTTATATATATAGTGTGTGTTTGTCCTTATACACTCTTAAATAGTAGGAGAGCACTAATGTTCGATTAGAAGCCTCTGGAATAGGTTTTGGTATCAAAATGATATCGATCGGACATATGGTTGATGAGTTGATGTGCCGGGTACAGCTAGATAGATATAAATATTACATAGAAAGTATATACATGATATGATTTAAGGTTAACCCGTACTGTGGCGACTTAGAATATATATCATAATCCTTTGCTGTTATACCAGTGTCGTAAAAGGCGTACAGAAGTCACCTGCTCGGTGGTGGGGCTTTACGGAAGGATAATTTTTATTTTGTGAAGCCCGTCTGGCTGGCTACCACCCTCTTGTTTGAATCAGCCGCCAAACGCTTCGTCGTGTTCCAGCTGGGGGCTTTAGAGCCAGTTGACCTCTTTTTCTCCCCGTCCTTAAGTTTTACTTGTACCCATTCTTCTTCTGTCATCTTTCCTAAAGTGGTATGTTGTTGCTGTGTCTGGGGTCACTTGTTGTCGATACTGATCCCACTTTAGAAATGTAGCACTTCCCTTGTTTTTTTCTCTTTCTCTCATATGCGGGTCTATTACTTCCTTCCAGATAGGTTGCGTTAGTACCAATCAGTTGTTACTAATGTTCTTGGGTGGCGGTGACCACTCCCACTCAGGTGAGCATCTGCTTGTTTCCTGCTTATCATATAAAAAAATGATTTCTTCACGACACGGGTCACGAGGTACGTAGGTAGGTAAGTCACGGGTGGCTTGGCAGAACAAAAATATATGATTATTAAATATATGTATATTGTTATAGAAATATAAATGAGACAAGCCGGTTGGTCTAGTGGTTAGCGAACCCAACTGCTACACCGAAGGTCGTGCGTTCGATTCCCACCCAGGTCAAACTTTTCTGTGGTGAGCAGGAATGTTTGTTCTATGTGTCTGGGTGTAAATATCTATATAATTATATAAAAATATATACATATGTATGTTTATCAGTTGTCTGATCATCATAGTTCAAGCTGACGCTTAGTTTGGGGTCAAATGGCCGTGTGTGAGTGGTCCAACAATATTTATTATTAAATAATGATGATAGGATGCTCAGTTCCTATTGATCGTAAAATGATGTCAGATCATTCTGCATTCTGCAGAATGGCCTATCGAACACATGATATTAATAAAATTGAAACCATGTGTTGAGTATACAAGCAAAATTCCATAACAAAGCTGTACTTTGCTTGTGCTAAGGCAATTGATTAAGAAAAAATATACATACCCACATCAATATCCTTCATTAAAACCTTAGTATACCATTCGCGCTGCATTTTACTCAGACCAACATACACTTTTAATTCCTTCTTGGGTTTTAGTTTCTTCTCCACTTCAGACTTTAGTCGACGCAGAAGGAAAGGTCTGAGCACTGCATGTAGACGTGACACAAGTTGATTGTCCCCAAGAGCTGCGTTTGTGTTAAACCATGAATCAAAGTCCTGTAAAGAAACCACACATTTATGTATGACAATGATAATATAAACGTCTGACTACCACACTCAGAACCGTTAATGGTTCTTTAAATACTGCAGCATACTTAATCCATGTAAACCTCTAGATAGGGAGTCAACAAGTGTTTTGGGTTGAAATGAAAAAAATAGGGGTAAACAAGTAGAAATTATGTCAAAATTTATTTGATTTTGATAGTAGAGAAAAAATAAATGGTAGATACCACAAAACTTATACTCATAACTGAAAATACATACATACACGAAATAAGTGATATTGAATTTGAATTAATTGAATTAGTTTTGCTTATTAATCTAGGCAGATTACATTTTTAGACAGACATTGGTTGTTGTTTTGGTGTAAACAACAGAGCAACATTTAAATACAAATTATGACTTACATCAGAACTATTGAACACATCTGGGAGCAAGAAATTCAGTAGCGCCCATAGCTCGTGAAGATTGTTTTGCAAAGGAGTACCAGTCAGTAGCAGTCTGTTCATACTCTTAAATTCACGTAAAAGTTCAGAGAGCTTTGATTTCTCATTTTTTATCCTGTGCGCCTCATCAATAACCATATAGCGCCAGTTGAATTTTTTAAACACAGATTTTTCTCTTATAATCATCTCGTATGATGTAATACAAACATCCCAGTTGCCAGGCATCAGAGTTTCTCTAATGAATGTATTCTGTGGAAATAATGTTTGTACTGATTAATGACATGCTTAGAAGTAATGGTCTAACACTGCACTAGACAAGTCACAACAAAAGGTACACAAAGAATCCAAAATGGTGATGTTGAAATGTATAATATATTAAAAAGTCATCAGTCCTTTTTGCATATATACAAGTGTTGCAGTAAGTTTCATCATCATCACCACTTTAAATCAAGCAGGATTAATATAAACCATTAACCTATACTCAGTAAAAATTAGTATTTTTGTACATTTTGTACATTTAAACATTTTCAAGTTCAGTGGAACATTCACACATAAAAATACAGGCGGAAAATCAAGATCGGGTGACTCATTTATTTATTTTAAGTTATACATAATACACACCCTAGTTTCCTGATCACCAATTAAACAAACTGCACGTAGAGAAGGGCACCATTTCTTGAACTCATTCATCCAGTTTGTGAGAGTTGATTTTGGCACAATGACAATATGTGGGCCCGGAACATTCCTACACATCAAATAGATTATGAATTTTATATATAACATTATTATTCATAGCAAACAATGAGAAAAAACAATTTTTTATATCCCTAATTGTCTTAAACTATATAAATACTTGTTTGTAATTGTAGTATTCAACAACAATTGTCATTATGTATTACTCTCAGATTTTTAACAGTAAATTCAATAGTTACGTCCTTACCTCCAAGTGAGCTATTCAAGAATTATCTTTAGCTTACATTATATTAGAAAGAATATAAAAACTAAAATTATAAAATATCAGTAATTGAAGAGGTATCAATTATTAAGTAAAAAATGCTTACTTGAAATTTTTCATGTAACCTAATAGAGAGATTGTCTGCAATGTTTTTCCCAGACCCATCTCATCGGCCAGAATACCATTGATTCCATTCTCATACAATGATATCATCCAGTTGAGTCCACGCACTTGATAATCACGCATCTCTCCATTCTTGATATATGGAGGGGAAGCTTCAAACCGGAAGATGTGTTTGGTCTTTGTGTTTGTCTCCGCAAGTAGCTCTTCATCTTCTTCTTGCTCCGTTTTACGATGTCTATGGCTGTATAATATGAATTATCCTTAGCTCAGCTGAGAGTAAATACTTAAGTATTTAACTTATCTTTTAAATCATATTAATTTTGTAGAAATTTTATCAGTGGCTGTATTTTGTGAATATGATGTGTAGATTTACTGTAATGTTTTATCAACTTTTCTTAATGTCTTAATTAAAATATTTTACTTAGAGTACTTATTTTTAAAGTATTCTAAGCAGCTTTATATTATAACTGCACTAACAAAACACACTTGTATTTGTAAGTCTATCTTTATTTTAAAAACAGCTGATCAACGTGATCCTGACTGATGCAAATAAAAAAAAATCTTATAAAAAAATTAAATCCCTAGTTCCCTGACTAATATAACCAAATATACATTTAAATACCAAACAGACTTTATTTAGGCTTCTGTCCTGAATTACAGCCAGAGTGACCATTAGCCACTGAAGTGGCATAGTAAATGACACAAGTAATTTAAAAATTTGCTTGTAAACCTAAGACTGTAATTTTAATACAAACACAACTTTAACCAACTACATAAATTAAAAAAAATGCGCCCACTAAATAATTTAAAGTTGTTACTAAGATACTAACTATTACTGAGTGACTCATTAATATGTACAAAATCCCTTACTCTCCAGGGCCCGGTACTTCGACATCTTTGTTCTTCTTAGGTCTGCCAGCCTTAGCTTTCGGAGGGCTGCTGCCACTTTTAGGGGTATTTGTCATAAAATGAGAAAAAATCTCAGTTTGTTTCAACAAAAAATCGAAACGCTTTGAACGATCGGTTTCAATTTTACTCTCGAAATCTCCTTCCTTGCCCCTCGAAGATGTTGTATCACTCGACGACCCATTCTGATAGTAAATAAATATGTAAACAAGAATAATACTATATACGAAATTATAAAATAATGTAATTATGAGCAAACACGAAATAAAGGTATCTCACAGAATTTTCTCCAACGTCTGCCGTTTCAACCGCCTCCTCTGGTTGTGACATTATAACTGTTTAAAATTTTTGACTTCCAAATGGAAAATCATCCACTATTTTAAGATAAAATTAAATAAAAATCGGTCATGAATATCTTTATTTCATCAAACAAACGTTAAGAGAAAAGCAAAACACGCACATTGAAGATCAAAGACATCAGAACAAAAGTGAATGACAGCAGTCAGAAGGCGCGCGCGGACCGAAACCGGCATTATTTTTAACTGTTGGGATTTAATACTTGGATAATAACCTTTTGGCCTTCAAGTCGCATGCCGGCAAAAAATGCCATAGACCATACACAATGAGCTCGATTAGACAATCAGATCGACTTAATTATAAGTTATTATTAGTGATTAGATTAGATTTATATTTAAGTATTCCTAATTTAATGTGCAAAAATCTAAATCTATACTATAATAAAACTCAAAGTGCATTTTTCCTGAATATCAAATATTTTTTCAAAACTTTGATGAGGAGGGACTCTAATATCGAGATAGAGCACAAAAATATTATTTTTTTGGGAATTATTATCCCAAGGGAACTCTGGTGT
>DWJZ01006074.1:0-13374 GCA_018249125.1 Asbolis capucinus
ATTGAATCAATTGCGTAGTTTTAATTGTCAACATATTTAATTTCAAAATATTATTTCTATTCGAGCACTTTGCAGTACCCAAACTTATAAATTTAATCGATTTCTTATAATTTTAGGCATCACAATATTTTTTATTTGATTCTTTACATAACTGGCTGTTACTGGACTACAGAGGTGATGAAAATTTCACGTCTACATTTGAATTGTTTCAAAATCTGAACCTGAGCATTGATACTGATTTAGTATTGGCAAATTCTCAAGGTAAGTTACTGACGGCTTTAAAACTCTTCAGTCGTTAACATAACGTAACAAATATTTAAAATTAACTAAATTAACACTAAAATGGTTGATAAATAACCACTGCAATTTTGACATTTCTTCGCTATATTTTCTCGATCCTTTTGATACCCTGTTTTGTGTTTCATAGGAGATCATTATGAGCTAATAGACATATTCAACTATGGAAAAATCCAAGGAAACAATTTGGAGAAGAATTCCTTTGGAACATGGAATCGAGAAAATGGTGAATAATTCACGGATAAAATATTCAAAGCTTTGCCACTTTGGTACTGATTCGTGTTTCACAATTTCAGGTTTGAGCGTCTCGCTGAGCAGATTCAAATATTATGATCGCTGGGATTTCCACAATTTGACGCTTCGAGCCATATCGGTGGTGGGTGCTGAATATTATTATATTCCGACTCGGTTTGTTGGCATCTTTAAATATTAAGATTTCATAGCTGACTTATGTTCGCGACACTGTTTTATTTAGTATTATTTGGTTTTATTTTTGAGTTGTTGTTTTTGTAGTAGGCTATTTGACAACATTGAAATTATACTACAAATTATAGTCATCCTATTAGATAATAGCATAAATAAACATATTTCACTAAATTTCGCGGTACTTTATGTTTTTTTTGCTAAATTTTGCGAAACAAATTTCGATAAATTGTTCGTAGTTTATCTGCAACAGAAACGCTTATGAATGTTCGCAACTCTAGTGACGTCACATGCCTATAAAATCGGATTCCTAAACATTATGACGTCACATGCCAGGTGTTCGGTGCCATCATAAAAATATACGTTTTTGACGCGGTTTTCAAAATTCAAATTTTGCCGTTGATTTTCAAATACAAAAAGTTATTTTTTCCCAGAAAAGTAACATAGGTAATTATTGAAACATATAGAATCATCAAATAATATTAAAAAATGGTCAAATAGCCTATTCTGCAAGAACTAGTATAAAAATTAATTACTTTAGTTAAAGTAAGTCGGTAGGTAGGTCTAAAAATATTTATTAATATCTAAAATGTTGTTTAATTTCAATAGATCCTAGACCAGCCGAAGACTTTTAGAGCAGAGATGCTGTCGGAATTGAACTACACGCCGGGCGTAGCAGCGATGACCAAAATTACTTCGCGGCTGCTCAACACTTTGAAGGGTATACATAACTTTAGGTAACTATTATTATAAATGTGCAAGTAAGTCTGCCTGTTTGAGACATTTTGACGTCTAAACTACTAAATCAATTTTGATGAAAATTGGCACAGTGGTAGAATAGAACTTGCTAAAAAACTAGGCAAGTTTTTTAAGGTTACTTAATAAAAAAAAAGTTAACAGAATTGAATTCATTTTATGATGAAGATGTTCTTTAATGCTTCTTATCGTTATGCAATCATGATTTTCGATGAGGTGATTACGTGATTATTACCGAGTTATTCTGAGTTAAGAGATTTAAATAATAACATGTAACAAAAATATTATTTAACTTTAAAAAATAATTTTTAGTTCTAATCAATTACAGCTAAAAATTCAAAAATGGAAAACGAATATTTAAACAAATAATATTTCCATCTATGAATATTCAATGAATTCACGATAACGCACGACTAAGATGTGAAAGAAGAAATCGGAATTTATATTTCCACTTTCAATAAAATTCTCAGAAAGCCGCTTTTGAGCACATTCTTAATAACTCTGCTTTTGCTCATTTCTCTTATTCGAACTATAGAATACGCATTGGTCTTAACGAAGCTGTAGAAAATATTTGTACTGAGCGATGTAAACATGAAATATAACGAGATTGAAGTATACGAGTACTTCTCTATATGTATGTATGAATAGTTTTTCCATAATACAGTAAATGGATTAAATGGTTGGCAATGGATAAAATGGTTCTGCTGGGAAAATTCCCTAAATTGTGAAATTAGCTGTAATTTTCGGAATTTGTTTATGTTCCTATAATAATGTTATTGGTTTTTTAAACCATCAAATTAATTAATTATATTTTGTTACTGCACTGTAGTTGTCAATGATTACATATTTAAATCTCTTCTTAATACAGAATTTGTATCCAAATTCTTAATAAACAATTTGTACAAATATTCTGTGTAAAGAAAGGAAAAAAAGTCTATTTTTTTATGGAAAGAACACTACAAATTTTGAACTTTGAATTTCCATACAGATTCCGTACTAAAGAGATACACTTCCTCTGTAGGTTCAAGTACACCATAGCTGGTCGATGGATTGGATCACCTGTGAGAAATTCTACGCTGGTAAATACATATTTTCTTTATTATTTTTACTCTGACAATTCGAGTGAAATAGAGTTTATGTTAGATACTCTATACTCGTATGTGTATAAATCATAGGTGGATAGGTTTTTGCTAAATTAGTGCGCTTTGCCAACTAGACCACATCGCCGCTTACCATCAGGCGGGATTGTGGTCAAGCACAAATTTATTTAATGTAGAAAAAGTTTCTAAGTTTTCATCATTATTCATTAAAAGCAATAACTGTTCCATTTCTGGGTTTGAAACTGGGTCTGGGTCCGGAGTGTAGATATTCTTTCTACAAAGTAAGTGACAATCAATTTCCACGTACAGAATTTTGAAAATTAAAGGTGCGTAAAGTAATCGAACCCAGACACTATCGTTCGAACGACTAACTACCACTGCTATGTGTATAAATAAATATGTACGAGTATGTTCTTACTAATATGTATTTTAAATGCGAAAGTGACTCAATGTACGTCACCTTTTCACGCCTAAACTACTGAAATGATTTTGATAAAACTTGGTCACGTGACAAAATAAAACTTGAAAAAAAACTTAACCCACTTTTAGAGACAAAACGTTTGATTTGGGCAGACAACTTTGTATGGAAGTTCTTCATTTCGAAGATATAACCATGACACTTTGTATTCATACATGATGTGGTATTGACTGTGACGTGGAGTGAGGAAAGGGGTGAAGAATAGAGTGAAGAGCGGTGAAGTGGGGGGGAAGTCTACCAATATTTATCCAAAGAGCTCTGATTTTTTACTTTCTTCTTTTGTACTTTTCTGTCTACTACATAAGAATGCTTTGAGATTTATATAATGAGTAGAAACTTGTCTCGCTTCGCTTCAGAAGATCCAGTTACCAGTAAAAAGTACTTATTGGGACATAACTGTAATAATTATGATACCGCGGAATTATTTGTAAACTTTGATATCTATACAACTGTAGTACAAAACTGCTCTATTGTCATTAATTTCCATAAGGCTTTTTTGGGCTTTTTTGGTCAAATCGGCCTAGCAGTTTCAGGACCTATTCTCCTGAAATAAACAAAAAAACAGATCTTTGCTTTTTAAAATATACTTGCGGCATGCCCTGGCTTCTTACGGGTGGATATTTTGTGTCTTATATTTTGAACAACATTTCTCTAAGACGATAATATTTAACATACAAAAATACAAATCTTTTCTTTTTATTATAAGTGTGAATGTACAAATATTATGTTCAGTGCTTTTCAAAATACTCTCCTTTACATTTTAAAATTTTTTTCATGCGATCATACTATTTTTTAAAACAGGAGGGCCACAGAATTGAAGGCATGTTATCTATGTGCTGATTGAACGCTATCACTGCCTCTTCGGAGTTGGTAAAAGTGAAACCTGTCATCAAAACTTTGTTTTGGGGAAAATTTAAAAATCACAGGGTGCTAGGTCGTGGCTATGTACAGGATGGGTAACGAGTTGTACTTTGTCGGAAACTAAAAATGACTCTTTTGTTGGCCGTGTGTGAAGAAGCGGTGTCATGATGTAGAAGCTTTTTGGTCGTCTTTCGCGAACTTTTTGTAATACCCTGGGTAAACCAATGGTAGAATATCACTTGGCGTTAACACTCTTTTGATCTTCAAGTGGAATACGCAGATGGGACTCGTGGCTGAGAAGAGAAACGCGATCTTTTTTTTTCCCAAAGTTTCTCGCCTACCTCACTTTTGTTGGCCTGTTCTCATTTTCAAACACCCATTCACAGGATTGCTGTTTTTTCTCGGGTTTAAAACAATAAATCTACGTTTCATCACCTGTGACAATGTCATAAACAGCATTAGAATGTCCGTGGTCGTACTTCAGTAGCATCTGTGAGCACCATTCCACGCGGGCCCGTTTCTGCTCTGTTGTCGGTTCATGAGGGATCTAACGACAACAAAATTTCCGAACTTTTCATTCTTTGTATAAAATTTCTGAATTTGTCTCATACCAATCCCCAATAGCCCTCGAATTGTCTCATAGGTAATTCGCGGGTTGTCTTCAATTAGCCGCTTAACAGTAGCCACATTATTTTCATTGACGGCAGTTGAAGGCCGTCCTTCACGAAATTCGTCATCTATCAAATTCGAAGCTCTATGAAATTCAGCAAACCATCGTCTCACGGTGCCCAAACAAGGTGCTTCTCTCCCAAAAGCATTTTGAAGAAAAAGCTACAGTTTTGCGCGGAGAGAGAACTTTTAAAATCATAAGAAATCATCGCTCTAAAATCTTTTCAACTTAATTCCATTTTTGTTACGTGCGTAGAACTTTGATGTGTGATAAAATACAATTGACAAATTATTTCCCGCCAATATTTTATTTTTATTACCAAGAAGGTTGCAACGTTTTAAGAAGAAATTCAAATAGTTTCGATTAGCTAGAAGTGCAAAACTTTTAATGTGCCCCATCTATACTAAAAAATTTGCATAATAATATATGTATAAACACAGATGTAGAGTGTTTGCTTGTAAGCACCGATCTTAATATTACTCTGTGGCATCGTGCACTACACTGTACACAGAGTTTGTAGTGGTCTTGTTTGGCGCGCAATTTTAAAACATTTTCAGTTTTTGTCTTACTAACATTGTAATTTGTTTTTTATACTAGTTTTTTATGATTTTGGCATTGGAAACACATTATTTTCGATATGTCATTATTTATACCCTTAAAAACGACTACGTCCTTCAATGAAACGTTACCTACTACTTTCTTACTGATATATGTATAATGTATTAACATGCCCAATTGCAAATTTTTAGTACTACAATTATGTTCTAGAATGCATCTGAATGGACGGACGGGCAGATAGACTAGCAGACATATCGAAAGTGTAAGGGTTCCATTTCCTATGGAACACTAAAAACTACATTACAAAGTTTATTACAATAATAAAAATGAAATCAGCTATTTTTCTCAATAATGTAATGCGATGATAAGACTCACACATAGAAAAACAGTCTTTAATCGCAAAAAAATGGTTTTAATTCTTTACTAAACTGGTGAAAATGCAGAAAGTTAAATACAAATCTATAAATTGTAAAAGCATAAAACAAAATACTACATACATTCGGTTCAAAGGCTATAAACTCGTTCATGAAATTAAGGTTGTCAGAGAATTCGTTTATGCATTCAAGCACAGGCGTAAAGTTACCAGTAAATAGGCAAGTTAATGCGCTTTGCCATCTAAGACTACATCGCCACTCACATCAGTTCGGATTGTAGTCAAGCATCAAACTTATAAGTCTAACTGAATATATATATTATATAATTACGAAATATTGATGATCGAAGTATACCTACTATCACGTAAGTAAATTCACCGAATTACGTATACGAAATAAACATTTATTTATGTCAGATGGTGAAACCCTACAAATTTTTTTTATTGTTTACATTTATTCCGGATCAGGGGCACCGAGTATAAATCAATTATACCTATTAGTCATCACCTATGTACGTGTTTGAAGTCAACGCTTCGAAAATACACGATACCTACGATAAACCATGACATAAGAAACTCGATTAATATATGAAGTTTCGTCTCAATTGCGTCTTGTAGATATCAGTAGATGTGTTTTTGTAACAAACTTATGAAATTTAAACTAAATAAAGTGTATTAAGTAAAAAAAAGTATATACATATATTGTTATAAATCGTAAGTTATATAAAAAAGTATATATATTGTTATAAATCGTTAGTTATTTATAGAGGTAAGTACGTACTGAATATTTTATTAAAAAATATTGATCGTAGGTAAGTGAAATATAATCCGTGTTAGTCTTGTGGTGTGTTCTCTCGAATAGGTGGTCCTGGGTTCGAATCTTGCGCACTGCTCCAATTTCCAAAGTTATAAATAAATAAATATCTTTGGAAAACTCACTCACGGTCATCTGAACTCAAACTAAGCTTTAGCTTGTACTATGGTGATCAGAAAACTGATAAACATACATACATATATGCTTTTTTAAATATATATTTCTATTACACACCCAGACACAGAACAAACATTCCTGTTCATCACAGAAAAGTTTGACCTGGGTTGAAATCGAACCCACGATCTCCAGTAGTAGTCAGGTTCACTAACCACTAGACCAACCGGCCTGTATACATGAATAACAATTATTATTAATACTAATGATAAATATTTACAAAAATTTACTTCAATTATAGCCCTAATACGAAGAAACACATAGAATTTCATAACTGTATTGTTAACCGTTGAGGAGGTTCCTTGTCTGGAGCTAATTGCATTGTCATCAGGACAGAAGCTTTTTGAAAAATTTCAATTCCGTTAGAGGGAGCGGGGTTAATTAAGCTTGCAATTAACACGAACAAACTAATATACAAACATATTTTAAATACAGACGGGTACTCACGATCTGTTTATTACTATACCAATATGCTCGTCTTGCCGCGACCACGACCCACGCAACTGTGTCGTAATATCGTTATAATAATAAACACATCGTGAGTACCTATTTACATTTAAAGTTTATCGTATCCGCAACGATATTAGACTAAAAACATATAATACAAACTTATGCAAGTTAAATAAAAGCGTAAAAAAATATCCCTTTGCCAAAATCCCGGATAATGAGCTACAAACTCCCACTATATATTAACAAACGTAGTACAGAAACGGTAATCTGATTCAGACATATTTTTTGTCCAAAAAATGAGTTGAGCGTACGGACGACATGGTTGTCCCAAAAGCCAATTAGAATCTTGAATCTCTTGTTTATTCTCTAATTACCAAGTAGCTAATTAGACGAACATGACTACACGGGAGTGTGTAGTAATGCTTCATTCGTTTTAATTATAAACACTGCTTTCTAGTGCTCTTATAATTACCCACAATTAAGGGACGTTTTATTTATTTATTTATATTTATTTCACTTCTTATCTAAGGGAACGAAGGGCTTATGTTAATGCCTATGCGTAGTCCGTCAGTCAACCCTGAGTGGATATGGTAAAAGTCGACACATAATTTTTTTTTTATTTAATTTAATCGATCTATAAATATATCTATACAATAAATAATATAAAACATGAACATATAAATGAAATTAAACAAAATACATACCAATATATTTTATTGTATATACTAGGGTCTGCCAGTGGCTTTGACCGCGTTGTGTTATGGATGGTTCAACTTTTTTCCAATTTTCTCACCATTTATCATCATATTCCAATTAGTTTATACAAAATCTAATTATAAACTGAAATAAGTAACCGGAAATGGCTCTATCTATCGGTGAAAACCGCATGAAAATTCGTACAGTACATTGTGGTAGTTTATCACGAACATTAGGCGCGGTGAGGGCACTTTATTTTATAAAATGTAGTGATTTTGTGCATTATTAAGTTTTACGTGCGTCAAATACAAAATATTTTAATTTTAATTACCTAAAATTATATCAAGGCGTAAACAAAGGTTGTATTATAAAAAAATTTGACAATTTTTATTTTACTTTGATATATAAGATTAAAAAAAAACATAATTATAAAATACATTTGAAGATGGAATGGACTCTCGAGCGGAACATCCTGGGTTCAATTATGCTGCACCCATCTGTAATTTTCAAAGTTATGCATAAGAGTCGATAATCACTTCTCTGTAAAGTTCTCAAAGGTGTTTGAAGTTCACCAATCCGCACTTGGCCAGCGTGGTGGACTATGTCGTGTACCCCACACATTGTGAGTGGACTCAGCCCAGTAGTGGGAAAGTTATGTATTGTGTTATATGGATGTTTATGATGAGTTCAAGTGTGTTTGTACCTAATATTTTAATTCTTTCATTTCCTTACCCAACCTTGTTACTAAAACAAAGTAGTTCTTTAATTACTTCATGTCACCTACAAGAAATCATTGTAGCCTAGTAAGCCCATAAATGTTGGACTACAATTATTACATGGATGTATTCCGTATTCATTCATTCTGACCAGTCAAGAATGTAAATAAATAAATATATCAGAAAAACTCGCACACGACCATCTGATCCCAAACTAGGCATTAGCTTGTACTGTGGTGGTCAGACAACTGATAAACATACATATATTTTTAAATACATATTTAAATAGATATTTTTATTACACCCACACACAGAACAAACATCAGAAATCGTCACAGAAAACTTTATTCAGGGTGGGAATCCAATACGTGACCTCCGACTCAACCACTAGAGCCAGTGGCCAATTCCAACAGGCATGTGACTTCAACCCGTTAATGGCCCAGTATTGAGCACGTGCCTGAGGTGGCCTAAATCATATTCTACCACCATGCTCCAGTGTGAATTGGTAGAGGGGTAATAGAAAACCCAAGGTTTGGAAGTTTTTATGACGTTCAAAGACATCTCGCCACTTAAAGATTGCAATCTGACTATAATAAGGCCCCTGACATGTCCACAATGGAGCAGCATGGTGTAGTATGTCCTACGATCCTAAGTTTCGAGGACAGTCCCGTCAGCCGAATTTTTTACTATATAACCTCTACAAACACGATTCTCGTTTCACAAATCGCAGCAATATCGTTTGTCGACAAAGCGCAAGTTGGTATTCTTGAACGATTCCTGCGACTTCTGAAATTGAACGACTTTGAAATTGTTTGGTAAAACGACAATCAGCCGGCCGTAATTTAGCCATTAATTTAATACAACAACGGCCAGAATTCTGAGTCTTTAAAATAAATCACAAAAACGGAGGTGTTTGTGTTTTAAATATGTTACCACTATTTTTAAAGAAACAGAACATTTAATTACAAAAAAATAACATTATTTACTAAAAAAGAGTATTATTTAATTAAAAAAATATATTATTTAATTTAAAAAAAGAACAATATTTCTCTAATCGTATCTGTAGCTCACTAGTGATGTAACGAAAATATAATAACAGAATACGATATTATACAACATTACCCTAGTAAAATATCCATATGTTAATAATATGCAATATTAATTGAACCAATTAATAATGTTGTTTTAATTAACGGTCTGTTAGAAAAAAGTTAGCAGCTGTGCTGGTTGGCGTTAATGATTGATTTATTAAATTTGTCATGTTATCAATTGTATGAACAAATTACTTTGTTACAAAACAGTGACATGTGTAATCTAGTTCATTATGCTTTTTTATAATAATATTATCTGCCTATATCGATAATAATATTTTAGAGGAAATATTTAATTGTTTGTTTGAGGAGAATTGACTCCGATACTTTTATCACGCGTACCGCGAAGGACTGGAACAAGCTACCCGCGTCAGTGTTCCCGTTCGATAACATTGTAAATGTCTTTAAATCAAGAGTGAATAGGTTTTTGCTATATTAACGCGCTTTACCACCTCGACCACTTAAGCACTAATTTATTGAAAAAAAAAACTGTACTAATTTTAAAAAATCTTTTACCATTAGAATCCTATATTATCCGTGATAAACATAGGCTATAAAATATTTTCAAAACCGTTAGAATTCTATATCACAATTTCGATAATGCAACGTGTAAAAAATATATCTAGTATGATACTGAAATTAACAAAAGAGCAAAATGATATACTACAGATTTATAGAGGACAGTAATACGTACAAACAAGTCTGCCAGTCTATAAGTCTAACTGTTACAGTTATGTTACAATAACTACTTTTATTTGGTAACTGGTTCTTCCGAAGCGAAGCAAGAACACTTTCTTGTACATTATGAAATCGTTACTTCGGTGTAGACCTAGGAGTAATAAATTATTACAGAAATTCCTTTAAATATATGCATTTATAATATAGTGTACAATTGCAACAACTTGAAAAAAAAATTGCTTAAAATTTTTAATGTTTTCCCGGACGAAGTTGCGGTATCAACTAGGATAATTAAAAATGTTACAAAACACACACATGCACACAAATATTTGTATAGATTCAATCGAGATTAGATTGAAGCATATTTCATTAGTAGAATCGGCTCTCAGAAGTGTTGAAAATTTACTAAACTTGTTATTAAGTAGGTGTATTTATTAAGTACGTTACTTGTTATTTTTTAAATTTAATTAGTGATGTTCACGACACAAGAGATCCAACGAATCTTAGTGCGGACGTATAATTTTATAAGCGTAGTCTATTTTTAGCATATTCAAAACATTTTGTTTAGTTTTACACGAGTTGCTTGTTAAAATGAATTCGTTAGGTCTAGTTGTTACCATAATCTGTTTGTACTATTGAGGTAACCAAAGGGCTTGTGTTTGCAGTCATGGAAAGGCACAGTAGTGAAATGACAGTATTTATTAGGTCTTCTTCTATGTCGTTTTCTTCATTGCTGAAAGTCGTGCCCGTTCTGAAAAGCCTTGGTGGTGGAGCTGACGAGGTGCTTCCAAGTCACCCGGTCCTCTACCTTTCTTAGAGCCTCGGTGACCGGGATCCCAAGAATCTCTTTTACGGTGTCAGACCATTGGGTAGGTGACCGGCCTCTAGGTCGTCTACCGTCTACTTTGCCCACCACAAGTTTCTCCAAGTTATCTGGGTGTCTCCGCGCTATGTGGCCAAAGTAGGAGAGTATCCTTTGGTAGCAGATTATGGAGAGTCTGGTTTTGTTCTTGGCTGGCTGAGAATTGATTTGTTGGTTCTTTTTGCTGTCCAAGGTATGCGCAACAGTCTCCTCCAGCACCAGCATTTATTACGCACCTACAAGCTAATCCTTACCCTATTTTTGTAAAGCGTACATTTCCAAAAATCTCGACGTGCACTTCACTATTGATAAAAAATCGAGTCTAACCAAATCACATTAGAATGGAACATGGCAGGCTCCACCAATACGCAATGGAGCATCATGGTGGAGTATGTTCTAGCCAGTAAAAGAAAAAATGCATTAGTTGGCCATTAATAATTTAATAGCAGCGTAATAACAAAAATGTAAATAAATAATAGACGACAAAATATTTTACTACACAATAATCTAGTTATTGGTAATAGTGTGATATTTATCGGCAACCCTACTCTCGATACCTGTTCCTAATTAGGTTCCAGCGAACCTTGTTTTTCAGTAACGGTGACGCTTCCCCTGTTCCTAATTTAATTACTGGCTCCGTCAGCCATCTTTGTATTTTAACAAGAATTCAGCTCACAATATATTTTTTTACCTTCTAATTAATATTTTATTGTTATTAGGATTAATATACTTATATATAATCTTGGTTCAATAATCCGCACATGGCCAGCGTGGTCGACTATGGCCTGTACTCTTCACGTTGTGAGTGGAAACCGAGTTTAGTAGTGGGACAGATATGATGTGAAAATTTTGCTTACTTAGCCATAGTAAGCGTCACGAGTTGTAAGTAAAGGTGAATAAAGATGTGCTACCAATTGTACAGGGCCAATGTACAGCGACAGTTAGACAACGATGTACAATAATACACGACGAACCAATATCGTGAAGCGACTGCCCGAGTGATGTGAATCCGACCAATGAAAGCTATGCGTTATTAAGAGTCAAATCTTTCTTGATTCATTTATTCGCTGTTTTTGTTTTTTTATTGCTCGGTGCCATAAAAGAATAGAAAAACGGCGAGTTCAAAATGTACTGAAAATTAAACTAAGTATTTGAATTTTTGAGTTGTTTTTATTTTTTAAACGTCACTTTAAAGCTTAAGTACCATAAGATTTCTCAAGATTTCATTCTACGTTTTTCTTGTGGTGAAAAAAAATGTTTCTAGTTCAGACTGCGGACGGACAGAAGGACATATGTATGGCAAACGGTTCTGAATGTTTTACAGAACCCAAAAGTGCAGCGGATATTCGAACATTCGTACGGAAATCCGGTGTGTCGCTACTAATAACAAATTGATGTAAATGAATGGAACTTTTTAAACACTTAGTGTCCGCCCGCGGCTTCGCCCACGTATGTTGATAAAAAGATGTCGATGTGTTATAATTGACTATATTTCTATGCCAAATTTTATTTAGATACCGTTCAATAGTTTTTGCGTGAAAGAGAGATAAAGATCCATTCATCTTTTTCTTCTTCTTTATGCCTTTCTTCATTCTTCATAAACTTCATTATCTTTCGCATTTATAATACTAGCTTTTTCCAGTGACTACGCTTGGATTTACATAGCAGCTTTGCGCAAAAAAGTAGCTTATGTTTTTCGTTAAGTTCCATCCTACCTCTATACCAAGTTTCATCAAAATTGGTTTAGTAATTTAGGTGTGAAAATTAATATTAGTAGGATTGTCATTTATGATTTTTTATTTATTTATTTCAGAATACCTATAACTTAACGTTACACTTAATTAAATCTATACTAATATTATAAAGCTGAAGAGATTGTTCGTTTGTTTGAACGTGCTAATCTCAGGAACTACTTGTCCGATTTGAATAATTCTTTTAGTGTTAGATAGCCCATTTATCGAGGAAGGCTGTAGGCTATCTTCATCATGTTAAGACCAACAGGAGCAGAGCACCAATGAAGAATGTTTCAAAATCGGGGGATTTTATTCCTATTGAAAGCCTCCGCTGCGTGCGCTGCGTAAACGGTTAGTTTCACAAAAATCATCTATGGCATATGTATTGTTTCCTTTTAAAAGTATTTAAAGATACCACGCGGACGAAGTCGCGGGCGGAAGTTAGTACTATCTTATTCCTTCAGTTACTAACAAAATTACAAAATGTATTGTATAGTTAGTGTTTTATTGAGATGTTGCACATATCGATACGAAGTATAGGAGGTGTGGATACAAACAGGCCAAGATCACCCAGAATATCGTTGAGCAAGTTCAATACGCGAACCAAATCATAAATGAAATTACATAGACAACAATATTTTTTA
>DWJZ01006075.1:0-13373 GCA_018249125.1 Asbolis capucinus
GTCCACCAATCTATACTTGGTCAGCGTGGTGCTATGGCCTATCATATTATGGTCTCGAAACCAATAGTGGGTCAATTATGACTAGCAATGATCATTAGGAAGAAATAAAAAAAATTCGATGGGTAATCATATGTTTACTAAGTATTTATTAGTTAGACAATTTTTCTTGTATTTAATAGGTTAACTGATATCTTAGTTTAAAAGTCCCACATAAAATACTAACTCAAGATTTAAAAAATATATGTTCTTATGAATTTAACGCAAATTTTAGCAAGATTGGGTTACAATTACAAAACTTTATTTTTGAACAATGGATGACTTTACAATACAAAATCAATTGTAAAAAGAGTTTGTTATTTCATTGACTAATATTCATGACCGCCAAGGAACTTTGTTAAACAGATATTTGGCCATTATAGCACAAATTTCTCGGAACTCATTTGAAGAACTTAAGCCGTTTACTGCATAAATCTTTTTAGCGGCTTCACGAAGTTTAATTAAATATTTCGGCATAAATAAATGTTATTTATTGTCTTTAAGTAGGGTTAAGCAGTTTATTTCTGAACTGAAAATCTGATGAAGAATGAAATTTTTGCGTAGATTTAACATAGATTTCTGAACGATATGACGGGTTCATAGCGCGGCGGATTTTGTCGATAGGAAGTAATTAGGCACGCAAGTGGTCTGTAGCAAGATGGGTGACTAATGACAAAATTGCCTCAGCTTTTCCGTGTTTCGGAGGGCACTTAAATCGGCATCGATTGTTATCGTTAGATAGCAATTGGTTAGCCATGTCGTAGGCCTTCGGTGGCTTAAAATGGTACGCCACTAACCTTGGCAACTCATTTACCACAATTCAAACAAAACAATTAAAAAAAACTTGATTATTTCAATAGCACATGCCTTAAGTTTGTGTTATAAATAGTGAAGGAAATTCGGTTTTATCGCAAAGCAGTTAGCACAACGGGAATTCTCGGCCACAATTACAATCCAGCATAATGGTGAAAACCTGTTTGTGTTCTAACGATTATGGGGAAGTTAAAATTTCTTCGCTTTCCTTTACGAGTAAATCCTTGTTTACTTGAGTGCAAAATTTGTACTTGACCAACATCCATTTACACTTTGAAGTAAGATTTATATGTTTATATATATATATATACGAAATTTTTCCGTAGAATTAACATAGATATCTGAACGATATCAAGGGTTCATAGCGCGGCGGATTTTGTCGATAGGAAATAATTAGGGATCCAATATTGGTCTGCAGGAAAATGGGTGAACACTAATGGCAAAATGTCCACTATCCATTATTGAAAATGGCAAAATTATATATATGTATATATACACACATACATATATATATATGTGTGTGTGTGTGTGTGACTGTGTGTGTAATTAGAACAGTGTCTTAATGACTCCCCGAAATGTGACTTCTTTTTACTTCGTCGGAAAGAAATCCAGGTTTTTCGAGTGTATATATATATGTCTAAAGTATATACATATATATATATATATATATATATATGTATAAAGCATATCAAAGCAGCAGTTATTGTCGCAGTTGGGCTTATTAAACTATAATATTTAAATAATAATGCTTAAGAGTCGATCAAATGATTTCCGTAACCTCTTTTAAATAAAATAAAAACACGCTTTTTCCGTTTCCAAACTCTGTTGCGTATGCACTGAAAACCAGCAGCTATGTGTAGTTATACAACATGATGACATATAACAATTATGTTGAGTGCATACCTTTTCCGTCACTACGCACTGTTTTTTTAAAGTATTCTCTTCTCTCTTTTTATCTTTCTTTTCTCTCCATGCTGGTCTATCAGAACAGGTTTCTAAACGAAACATAACTTATTACACTACAATACACTACACAACAATATTTACTATATAAATATTAACAAACTTGTAAAATCTTTTGACTTAATATACCTAACTAATATATTTAAACTATTCAAGTGTATGTATCTTAAGATAACCATTAGCAGAAGTTAGCTGAACTTTGTTAATCAGAAATAGTAATAGTTTAACTACAATACAACTTATATTAATTTAGTATTATTAAACTTAACCATAGTTAATATAACTAATTAACTTAATCAGTTCTTTCACCTTTTAGTATGTCTATTTAGTAGACTAGATGTGCCCTCCGCTTTCACCCACACTCACCCGCTTTCACCCGCATTTGAGGAAACATATTTGAAGCTCTTAAAAATAATATTTTCTTCTCTTTTTGTAATATTTATTTATTACTAGTTTCCACCCGCGACTTCAACCGCCTAGTGGTTACATTAATATAAAGTACCCTATTCCAGACTATAATCTATCCCTTAGCCAAATTTCATCGAAATCGGTTAAGTCATTTTTGCGTGAAGGAATAACAAACATGCATCCATCCTCACAAATTTTCGCATTTATAATATTAGTAGGATTATCAGCTCCTATTGGTCATAACGTGATATTATGTACCCTTCCGCGGTAAATGGACTATCCGACACAAGAATATTTTTTCAATTCTTACTAATATTTTGTCAGATAAGTGCGTTTAAACACACAAACTCTTCAGCTTTATAATATTAGTATATCCTGCACTTCGATCGCTGGCTACACTACATAATACATGATCGATTGGTCGTATATGTTATCAGAAACGTTCGGCCCAGAGAGAAAAACAGCATAGAAATACTGTAAGTACTCCGTTACGACGTCGACGTTTGGGACATATTAATCAAATATTGTGATTATAAAATCCCGCACAGAGTCAAGCAATTTAATATTGAACTCCTGAAATTAATGTACACCTCCTTAACGTTGGGAAGGAGACAGTTTTCATTTATCACTCGTTCAAGGATGATTAGACAGAGCTTAGGCTGAGTTGAATTATGGATCGTTTCACCGGAATTCTTGTGTTCAACTCTAGATAAATGATGTTGCCAGGTAATTGGTAAAATAGGAAAAATTGGTCCTTAAAGTTGACGTGGCATGCCTAACACGAGTACTCACGATATGTCTTTCACGGCCGTTTGGTTTGTTTTTAGGTTAGATGTAAGATTCGTATGAAGGGGGCGTTTTATTTTTTGTTTCAAAATATTCTGCTAACCGAACACTAAATGAACTATCAATTAGTTTTAATTACCGCAGTAGTAAAATTTTCCTATAAATAATCACGATTCCTTGACCTAAAAAACATTTAACTTACACAATTAATGTTCAACCGTAATCTTATCATTGCGAGCGCGGTTTTTTAGAACTCTGTATCCATTTAGAAAAAATATTATTACCAAAAAATTAAAAAAAAAAACGGCTAAATGCAAATTTTTATTGTTAATTTTTTTATTATGGTTTTTGACTATATGTTTAGTTGCAATAATATTATATCGTATAAATATGAATCCAACTTAATTATTTTTAAAAAAACGAATGCTCCTTTTTTGGTCGTGAAAAGTAACGCGGAATTAAGGGCGATTCCCAAATTATATGACTATCAACGAGAAGCCCTTTTTTCCAATTAAGTTTAACAAAACAATCTTTTTAATTCATTTTCAAATGAAACTGTTGTTTGGAAGCAATAACAGCATAACGATGGAGTAAATTGAAAAAGAAACAGAGATCTCTTTAAAAACCTCATTCAATCTTATTTTACGATGCCAGAATCTTAAAATGTTTTAGATTTACGTTCGTCCTATCGCTTGTGGTGATTGAGGCAGGATTAATTCAATTTATAAATACCCTCTTGTAAAACAACCTCACTTAACGTCACTCTGATTTGGCTGGGGAATAAAAACTTTATTTTTGTACAAATTACAGGTTCCAGATTACATACGGTAGTGACCATGTTAGAAATATCAATAAATAATAATATCAAATAATTGTCTTTGGACAACTTCACGCGGCCATGCTAGTCAGCCAACTGATAAACATACACATATATTAAATGGATACATATATAGATATTTTTTACACCCAGACATATAGGACAGACATTCTTGTTCATGTCAAAATGTTTGTCCTGGATGGGAATCGAATCCACGACCTCCGGCCGCTTTTCCATTGCTTAAAGTTATTACATAAATAATTATACATCAACTTTTAGCTTAATTCGTTTTCCATCAACTCTTACTCTAATACATTTTATACCACAGTTTAACTTAACTTATTTTAAATGAACTTTAAGGTTAATTCATTTTACATCAACTATTACTTTCATAAATTTTACATCACCATTTAGCTTAATTCATTTTACATCAACTTTAAGCCTAATTAATTTTATATCAACTCTTATTTCAATAAATATTATATCAACGCTTAGCTTAATCAACTTTTCATCAACTTTAATTATTACTCCTTACTAGCTATTCGTAAGACGCTCGACAATACAGCTGTACTTCGTTATTTAAAATTGTTCAGTTCCTCGGTCAACAACTCCCCGGGGGATGTCATAACAAGAGTATCTTTAACTGAAATATCCGAGCAGAATGTGCAGTTTTATTGCGCTATTGATTTTAAGTGACGAAGTAGATGGCTTTTCATAGGGGAAATCGTTTTATAGAATGATCTACTTACGACGGTTCATGTTCTGCTATAAAACTATTTATTCTCTCTATTGTCTTTCTGGATAATTTGGTTGTATGTTTGTTTTGTAAATATATTTTTACAGCCGTTTGTACGGTACGAGCAAACTATGTAATGCGGATCTAAAAAGCAACATTTGAAATTATGCTATGTTTTTGGTACTCACGATTTATGTTCTAGCCTCGAAAAACATATATCGTGAGTACCCGTAACATAGCATAATGAACATATATAGTCCACGATGAGTCGAGTTTAAAATCATAAATGAATTAGGTTTAGAAAATCACATCTCCAATTACATAAACTTGGGGTTTTTTTACATAATGGAATCAATCAAGGTTTCAAATTTGAAAAAATACGATATATTTCGGATAATTTGCAGATAAATTGAAATGACTGGCAGTACCTTCTGCGATATATACATCTTAATAAAAACATTTAGGTAAGATTATTTTGTGATTAAATAATAATTTAATTGAGCATTAGAAACAACTGGCATTCCTCACTATATGTCACATAGCCGAGCAAGTACTTACCACGTAGAAGAAAAAAATACGAAAGAATACAAAGCAATACACACGACACTCAAAAAGGTTTCACGGGAAGAAAAACAGACTGTCTTAGACAGTACACATCCGCGTGAAAAGGCGAAAGAAATGGCGGATCCCATTACATCTCCTGTAAGGGTAGAGATGTGTCTGCCAGGAAAATTGCAATCCTTAGTAATCAAGGTAGATTTATAGCAAGAAAGAGATTTTAATATTTCAGTTTATATGAAGACAGCAAGTGTGAAAATGACATTAATTACTAACAGAAACAACACACTAATGTGCCATAGAGTAGATTACAGTAGCTAAAAATATTTGGAGACATGAAAGATATTTTCGGAAATAGATTTTGCAACCAAAAAGTGGTTACAAAATCTATTGGAAGTGGCCATTATAAGAAATGATTAGAGCATTTTGAGAAAAGGACTTCTTGAGAAGAGAATAGAGTTGCCCTTAACCTAGCCGCCTTAATCGAATTTAGGTGATCAAGTGCAATAGCAAACGCGTTGAAAGTGTTCAGGGAGCGGCAAGAAACCCCCAAGGAGTTCTTTTTTCTACTCACAGTTAGAAATAGCACTTACTAACTACGGCTTTGTTTTAAACCATTATTAATAAACAGGAAACTATTAAAACCCAACAGTAAGAAAAATTCTACTCGAAATGAATTAATTTATATAGCTTACTTCAAGAAGTCATTTTATTTGGTAGTTGAGACCTTCTCTTAATGGATTTCCGACTTCACTACATGAAATATTGTAATGGTTTCTTGCTACGAATTATTTTATTTTTAAGAGTCTCGTAATGTCAGCTCGCTTTAATAAAGTCAGTCGTGGTTTTCCATTTTCTTTTACCAAAGAGTTAGCTGGAACTGTTTGTCGGATATGCTTTTTATTGTAAAAGTTTCATTTAAAAGCTGATTAATATTTTCTATAGTCACACATATTTAATGAAAATTATTTATTGGTTTATACCTTAGTTACTATGGTTTTTACAAGCTTTTATTTAACTTGCAGTGTTCTCAGATGTTTGTATATGAGTATGTAAATATATTTGTGTATTTGTTTTTGCAAATCTTGCAAGCTTAATTAGACTCAGTTCGCCTTACACTACAGAGCTGAAATTTTGCATTATCCTTCCGTCCTGATGATGATGCATTTTTATGACAAGCATGACCTCACACTATGTTCAGCATTGACTCCAGACAAAGGAACTCCTCAACGGTTAACAATACAGTTTTTAAATTTTATGTGTTTCTTTCTATTATAGATCTATAATTGAAGCTTGTGTTTTTAAATATTTTTAATCAATCTTGTTTAAAACTAAAAACACTGTCTAAATTTGATCTTCTGCTGTGACATGGATTCCTTCGATATCCGTACTAATGTTTTAATTCTAAAAGTGTGTATGTTTGTCCGTCTATCACATCGAAATCAATCGATGGATTGACGTGTTATTATATGCAGAAATAGTCGATGATCTGGAAAGTTATATAAGCATAGGCGAAGCCACGGGTGAGCTCTAATGCTTTTTACCAATCTTCCATGCAGCAGCGTGGTGGAGTATGGTCGAGATCCTCTGAGGATGAGGCGGAGCCTGTATTCACTGTGCCATGAATAGATATGGCTTAAAAATCTTTTACATCTGCTCAAACATTTAAAAACAATATCTAAACCACTTCACCAGCCGTTAAAGCATAAAGTTTATACTACTTTACTACTTCCGAAACTGACCACCTCATACCAAATGTACACACCTAGATAATATAACTTACTTTTTTAAACAAATATCTTTTATTTATATGAAAAGGTAAATCGCATATTGTTATTCGTATTCAAGTCTATACAAAATGTTCGATCAATACCTGTACGACACATCACTTCGTATTTTGTAGGGTAATTTTATTCTAAGTGGGTGTTAGAATACTGTATATTGCATCAGGCAAATCCGTCTTTGCTACGCTTCGAGTATTTATGATATGTAACTGATGCAGGTTGTTAACATAATGTTTAACTTTAACAAGATGCTTGCTTGATTTTAGTTTATAGTCGTCTTATAACATTCTTGCTTGATTTTAGAACATATCTTGCTTGATTTCAGTTTGTAGTCGTCTTATAATATATTGCAACACAATTATTGAGTTGTTGTAACAATTATTGTGGCACTTCAACGCAATCACCACGGCATCGCAACGCAAAATCTATAATATCTCGTTCGAAGTAGGTGTTAGGATAGGATAGGATTATTGTATTTAACAAATCAGTCTTTACTACGCTACAAGTATTTACTATATGTAACTGTTGCAAGTAATTGGGCTCGTGGGCAGAGCAAATACTATCCTCGGCATATTTGCGTACAGATTGGACGGTTTTCTCTGGAGATTCTGGAATGGTGCGCACATCGAGTTTCGCCACATACCATCAGGTGGGAGCGTTGTCAAGCGCTAATTTTCTAAAAACTGATACTACTTTTTTTTTACTATGGTAAAAAAATATATATATTTTAAGTTAGTTAAAAAATTTGTTTGGTTTAAGTTAAGTTATCAATATAGGTATAAAAATTTGCTAACAAACATTTATATATTGATTATCATTCGAAATAAAAGTTTTATTATTATATTAAAATAATTTTCAAACATAAATAACATCTTTGCTTGGTTTTAGTGTTAAGTCTCATTTATAACATCGCAACATAATTATAGCGGTATCGTAACGCAATAATTGAGTCATTGTAACACGAATATTTTGCATCGCAACGCAATAATCACGGCATCGCAACGCAATAATCACGGCATCGCAACGCAATAATCACGGCATCGCAACGCAATGATTTTATCGCTACGTCACGAACGTCGGTTAAGCCGTCGGTATACTTCAATATAGTAAAATACTTGTTTCTGCCCCTGGCTTCCGCATGTGTTGATAAAAAGTAATCTACATATGTGTTATTCCAGATGCGTTGAAATTCAAACATCCAAACATATAAACGTGTACATCATCCCAGGGAAACCTACAACCGGGATGCTATATTAATTTCGTGGATGTGGTTTATCTGTGTACAAAGTTTCATCTCAATACGTTCAACGGTTAGCGACTGAAGGAAAAACAAACATCATCACAAATTTTCACAGTAGTATTATGTATGTCAGTGCTTGTCAAAGTTTGCAACCCATTTAAAAACATTTAATCCAATATGAATATTTTTATTTATCGACGCGGCAATAAATTTTACTCATTCTTTTATCATGTTTTGTTTTTAAACATGTTCCATGTACAGGATCCAAATGATAAATTATTTTGCATATACAAGAGGAGCGAAACGCTGTTGGGTTTATCTGACCTGACCCAGATGCGTAGGGCCGCTGTACGTCGGAACAAAAATCACAGAAAAATACGGGAATATACTTACTTAACATATTCATTCACAACATTTTGAATTAAAAAGCAATATTTGTTTGTTTCTTTGTGTGCCTATTCGTGCAACTAAACTACTCGGCCTCGTAAATAATGGACAGACGTGAAAAAGAAATACATAAGAACTCAGTGAGTATCAGACGAGTACTAATGTTCCAAAATGTTGTATGTAATATTTTCTTACTCCTTAAATAAATATATGTACACATACCAAATTACAATAATCTCTGCCCTAAGCTACGAACGAACTTAGAGAAATCACAATGCTTTACAATTTCCTATAATACCACAATTTGTTTTATAAGTTAATGTTTAACTGCAATCCCACCTGATGGTAAGTGGCGCTGTAGTCTTAGATGGCAAAGCGCATTAACTTAGAAGCCTATTCACTCTTGTTTGGAAGCCACATGAAAAGTTAAGTTAATAAACATAATTAAGTAATATACAAAATACCTCACTTCTTTACCATCCAAGCACTAAGAAATAAAATTACTTAGTACAATCTAGTTAGAGTTGAATCTTCACTATTGCATCATTTGCATAAAGAGCAGGTGAACTTGAGTGTAATTTTATTCCAAGAGCTACTCCGTTTACAATTTCTCGCTCATTATTAATGTATATATGTTTAATGAATGGAAGGAAACCAGTGGCCAGGTCACCCAGTAATATTAAGTAGCTAAAATCAAGCCAGCGTAATGTCTCTGTAATGTCCATTTCAGGATTTCATTGTACTGAGAAATACAACCTTGTCATGGCCACTGAAAGCTAGACTTCTAAAAGACCCTCAGTACTACAGTTTGAATTTTGTATTCCGTTCCGAATCGTGAGCACAAAACGAACAAATATAGGGAAATTTTCACTGACGACGAACATCACCTGACGAGCCAATCGCGGGAAGCGACGGCAGAAGCGTCGTCAATCCGACCAATGCTCAAAACTTGTGGCAACTATTACGTAAATATTTCTTGAAAATGTTGACAAGTTTAGAAGAGGCAAGACGTCATGTTTCAATTCTTGTCTTGATAACTTGTTGAGCCTATCTCTGATAGTTTTGTTTTAAAAATTATTAAAAATGGAAATGTTACAATATTTTTTTATCCATATACGGGATTAGCTTTCACAAAAAGAAGAGGCCATAGTCCATTACGCTGGCTAAGTGCAAATTAGTAGACTTTACACGCCTTAAAAATTTAACTTTATAAGGAACTCAGTTGGCTTCAAGCTTCCTCAAAATATTTTCCTTAAACATAGCTAGTGAGTTCCTAATATACAAATAACTTTGAAACTTATAGACATGCCGGATTCGAACTGAGCCCGCTCTGCACCCAATTCTGGTCCGAGTGTAATAAGCTTTTGTATTATAAAAGATTTAAATCTTGTTATTAAAGAGAGTACCGGGAGTTTCTTTCCGCCGGCTTTTTTCCTTCCAGCCTACACTAGCGTACACAGTCCTAAGTTTGTACTATTTATAAAGCTTATAACAGATTAGTATTGTCTATCGAGACTTGGCTTTACCAAAAAAAATCTTTAAAATATTTTTTTATATATTTTATTAATTAATTTAGAACTCGTATAGGAATATTACATTGCAAAGTTTCAACTTTCGTGAAGTGAGCTTTTGGTTTTTAAGACGAATTAAACAGTTTTCATTTTATTCCATTTCAAAACCTTTCTACTTGTAGTTCCGGTGACCAACATTCAAACTTTCACTTTCACTGCATTTTGTATTCCTACTATACATTTGTCTATTCATAAAAATGTAGGTTATTTTAACGAGTACATTTGAGTATTTTTGCCTTCATTTATTCATACGGAAACTACTAGTGAGATCTGACGTCAATCTCGTAGCATAGACTGTGACGTCAATAATTAAATTTTAATTTGGAATGGGATTATAATACAATATCGTAGTAGTAAACATACTTCGTTTTCAATAATAAAATTTATTCTAATAAAAAGATAAGAAATGGGTAAAAACAGTATTTACAAAATTCTCTATTGGGCCTTTGTTTTCGGGGGGAAATCTTTAAAAGCCAACCAAATCCCGATGTTTTGAGATATGTGCGATCTTTACCTACTAATTCTGTGAATAAATTAATTTGGAATATTCTTGTGACAATCACATACATATCACTCGAAACAGAATCTTTGGATGTGTATGGATGTGATTAAATAACGGTACCTGGAAAACACTGCCATCTAGTGTAAAACTATAGAACTAAATCCAATTAAAGCATTAAACTAAACCAAGAAACAAGTATACAGTTACTGCACTACGAAAGATTCACGAAAATACGAAAATTTCACGAAATCTACGACTCAAAACTTATTGTAGTTTTGGTTTATTTAGCAATAAATTAATTTTCATTATATTTATTACGTACTAGGCGATGCTCGCGACTTCGTCCGCGTGGTCGTGGTGATCAAAATGCTACTCTATGCTATATGCAAATTACTTGAGCACGACTAAGTTTTCGTATTCCTATCTTTAAAATAACAATTTCTCAAACAAACATTCATCCCCTCTTTCAACCACTTTTACCCTGTTTTCGCGATAAAAAGTAGCTTATGGTCTTCCTCAGGGTTAGTTCTATCTCTGTACCAAATTTCATCAAAATCAGTTCAATGGTTTAGGCGTGAAAACGTAACAGACAGACAGTTACTTTCGCATTTATAATATTATTAGAAATTAGCCTAACTTTTCTATGGAAAAAATTCTCCGTATTTTTTATTTTACTTATAATACACAACTAGCAAAAATTGTCACACACACATACAAATCCATGATTAATTATATATCTTAACCATCTTCATTAATCACTCTATCTTTTAATGAATACCGTAAGAAAAACCGGGTTATAGTTTTTGAGTTTATTGCAAGCAAAGAGACGTAATGTTTCAATAATATTTGATTAAATTATCAGCCGTGTGTTTTCACACCGACAGTATTATACAAAATGCAAAACGTTTCTTAACCAGAATATACAACCATATTTTGGCGTATTTCCCTAACAAGTAACATCAGCAAAAAATCCAATTTATTCCACTCAAAACGGGGAATGACGTGGAATTGTCCTAATAACTCAAATCATGAATTGTTACCTCGTTCATAAATTTCAGCGCAAACGACTTTATGTATACACACATAAATGGGTTTATCTTGTACTAAAATACAAGCTATTCTTGTATGTGTACATGTTAGCGGAAATGTGTAAATTCTAGGTATTGTATAAATTCGTAGTAATTGCATACAATGACTGACTTTATACATTGTTTATGTACATACATATGTAATAATATATATTCTTCTCTCACAATATATGTACATTGTATAAATTTGTTCTTCATTACGTTCTGTTCCTTATTATTAATGTACTCGTACGTATATAATTCTACGTAACTTCTATACAAAATATATGTATGAAGCGGAAAAAATATATATTATAATATGTATGTATGGCCATTTGTATATATAATTCCTATTTTATGAACAAATTTTAATGCAATTTTAATATACACATTTCTTGTTGGGACTATTTATCATACAGAGTGTGGGTAGAGTACTCCCGAAATGGATTTGGATGAAAAAAAACAAAAAATAGTATGAGCTGTCTTGGTTTTCGGGCACAGTCTACGTACATCCAGTACTTCATATATGTATTGTAATGTTCGAATTTCGAACATTTATCTACACTAATATTCTAAGGAAGAAAGATTTGATTGTTTGAATTGAATAGGCTCCGAAAGTACGGTACCGATTAAAAAAAATGTTTTACCATTAGAATTCTACATTATTCTTGATGAACATAGGCTATATTTCATACGAGAAAAAATAGGGATCCGCGTGAAAATTTCGTCAATGTAACCCAACGTGTGAAACAGTAGCAAAAAAATCCTTATATCGCGTACGCTGCGAAAATTATTGACAATAGAGCAAAGTGATGTACTACAGTTTTATAGAGGACATCAATATCTACAAATAAATTCGTGGTAGTGTATGTCTAACTGTTACAGTTTTCTGGTAACTGATTCTTCCGAAGCCAAGCGAGGTTAGTTTCTAGTCATATCAAATTTAACGTCAATATATGTTAATATACATATAATAAACGGGTTAAACAAAAACCACTATATTTTCTTTTACATGAAGACATCTTATTCTTTAATTAAACTTGAAGATAATGAAAATTAAGAGTGAACATAAAACGACAAAAAGCTTTTTCAATTTATAAGTACAATGGCCGCTTCTTTTATATTCAGCCATGTTTGTTTTACAGCGGTCTAATAAATGTGCATATAGTTCAGGTGCATCTCGACTTTCAGAATTATTCATAGGCAGTCGTTTTATAATTGTTTTTTTTAATCAAATTAGTAGGCGTACGTAGCCATCTAAATATTAATTATTTACTAGTACTATATTAACAGCTGCCCTGGCTTCATTAAAGAAAAAAAGGAAATATTTTTCAGAATAACCTATACATAGTTTATTTTGTTATGACATCAGAAATTGCTTTTTACACTCAACATATTTTCCTAAGGCGCTATATCCATATCTTACAGTGTCGCTGGGTAGCTGTTGTTTCACATCAGATATTCAAAATAAATTATACCATATGTGTGGCAAGATCTAAGGGCTCGACAGGCCGGTTGGTCTAGTGGTTAGTGAACCTGACTGTTACACCGAAGATCGCGGGTTTGATTCCCACCACCTAGGTCAAGTTTTTTGTGATGAGCAGGAATGTGTGTCTGGGTGTTAAAATATCTATAACAGTATTTATTTAAAAATATATTTGTATGTTTATCAGTTGTCTGATCACCATAGTACAAGCTTAATTTG
>DWJZ01006076.1:0-13372 GCA_018249125.1 Asbolis capucinus
ACAAAACTATTTCAATATGTCCAGGCCGATTGATTAATAATTATTTCGGTCAGCTGACCGAGCTACTACTAGCTCGTAGTGGGTATATTGATTGATATCCGAGTTGAGTGACACTGTAATTTAGTCACAAAGTAATGTTTTCGGTATCGAAACAGTGTCGGAAGTATAATTTTCCGTGAAAACAACTTTCCTTAAGAACATGAGAATTCGGGGAGTCCGTTTCTTTCTTTAGTACAAAAGTAAACATTTCTTGTATCAATATAGTAATGAAAGTTGATTGTTACGATTTTCCGTTATTTTCAAATCTCGCGT
This sequence comes from Asbolis capucinus, assembly GCA_018249125.1. Lineage (NCBI taxonomy): Eukaryota > Metazoa > Arthropoda > Insecta > Lepidoptera > Hesperiidae > Asbolis > Asbolis capucinus. The sequence continues at coordinate 313 of DWJZ01006076.1, forward strand.
ATTGTCATTAAAAAGTTGTTATGAGCCAAGATTGGTGTTTTATACATACGAATAATGTGACGATTTTATAGAGAAACTACATGTTCATCCACTGATTCGTTTGTAGTTTTTGCACGGATGAGAAAAACTGACTTTAGATGGAACAGTAAAATATTATTTCTTTCTTTCAAATTTTAACACGTTTAAAATAAGTATGGCGACCCGTTACACATGACCGCTACCTATATGTACATATGAAAGCATGTGTAGCCCTTATGTAACAATCGATAGACAAAATAAATTGCGTAGTGATTATATTTTTTAGTGATAATTAATTTACAGATCATCATGAATAAATATAATATAATTATTGTGTAATATAATTCTATATAGACATTGTATACCATGGGATATCTCATGTATTGTAATTTTATTTGTGCTGAATTTACATAGCTGTAAATATTTTTAATACACAATGAATTATGAAAAGCATTCAGGTTTTCTTTCAACTTTAAATAGTATACATACTCGTATCTATCTATCTCATCTATAAAGATTTTTTAATTTTAAGGTAACTGACTCTTTATAAGATCTCTTGTAATTACCATATACATATACGTTATCTTAACGCAGTATTGTTGTAGTAAGAAATGTTACTTAATGATGTAACTTCCTTAATAGTACTGCGCTAAGTGATACCCCAGGTATATTCTACCAATACCAGTTTTAGTTAAAAAATAGTTTAGAAGATGGCGTACATATATATGTATACAGAATATCCCATAACTAGTATACCTGCGAGGGTGTGCGGATAGAGGTCGAATAACTATATCGATTTTACTCTTTTTGGCGATTTATTTTTAAAATTATTGTAACCTAAGTGTCAAAAAGTGAAGTACGATGTTTTTCCTTGCAGGTGTGAATATAACGCTTTATTGTAAAGAATACTGCGTTATGAGACGTTAATAAAACCTAGTTTTATGCTCAAATGCCTTACTTTCAGAATTAAAGCAACTCACGTTAAATTTGAAGAAAAGAGTACACAAAGTGGCGAATATAAAATTATAAACGTCTTTGATAAAAAAAAGTAAAGTCATTCAAAAAGCTTAAAATCATTCAAAGTACTAATTTTATCTAGACAAGATATCTATACAAGAATCAGTAGTGATATACAATACTTTATTATCACTCGAGTAAGATGCATTCAAAAATATAGTTAGGTTGAGAAAAACTTCAAAAGTAAATTCATCCAAAAACTTATTGTGAAAACAACCGTAAGCTCAGTAGTTGGGAAATTTTATAGAATATGTATTTAGGAATACCACGAATACTAGTAGAACGAGAATTACCATAAGTGACATAGAAATCACATGACCAAAGAAAAAAAATATGATGTAAATCTAAAATAAGAATGTGAAAAGAGAGCCAAGTATTGAAAAGTAACTGATTTTACATCATTGTCGAAACAATTGTGACCTGATTGGGTGGCAAGTTTTGTATTAAATCAGTAATAAAGTTTGTTTTAGATTTTCACTTTTAAATAATCCCAAGTCAAAGGATTTATTAACGAAATAAACAAAATTTGTACGAGAATATAAATTAAAAGTTGTCTACGTATTAGAGTAAATATAAGTATTAAAGTAGATTTACGTAAACGTCCAAAATAAACTGCAAATACTTTGTGTAAATCGCGTGTTAAATATACAGGTCCACTGCCGCTAGTTACTTGACTTGATACACTACCGCGTGTCTTAGCTTTGTTATTCATCACCTCATTATTTCCTTCGACACAAAGTAACACATTTTTGTTACTCTCCTTACAAATACACTAATTTATTTTCCTTGCCCTGCTGTTCCACAACAGGTCTTATAAAAAATAGCTATTAAAACGCTGGGTGCAAATTACATTTACTAATCCAATTTAAAGTATAGCAGGGTGTCTATAAACAATATTCCGCCTTATGGGTGGCTTATACATTTTGAAACAGTTTTTCGTCCACAATTTTTGAATAAAAAAAATTATGTGTATAATTTTGTACTAATGTATAAACAATAATTGACTATCTACTAACGTTACATCTAATTGACACTTAAATATTTCTAGTCACAAAGATAAGGTTAAATTTTAATGTAATTTTAATTAATTTCAATTTATTTAATTTTAAACAAATTTCATCCAATGGACACTGGAAAAATAAAGTCCAATTTTTATGATTGCCGACAAACACATTAGATTTTAAAAATCGATTTTCATTAATTTTGTATAATGTATCTGTGTCATAGCTATAAACAGTCGGACATTCAAGTTATTTGTACAAATATTTGACCGCAAAGAAATGAAAATCATTTTATCCGGCTCTATAAACGCATCAATAACATTCATATTTCGTTTCAAAATAATTACTACTTATTTACACCTTGTATAAGCTAAGCAATCACGCCCCCGTTACATTTATTTTAAATTAGTTTTAACCTGCCAAATATCTTTAAAATGAATGAAAGGCAAGAAATATATTTTAACTAAACTCTTATTGATGTGCAGTAGTGGTACTTGGCTAATCGAAATGTCACCGTGCTTTTTAAACAACTCTTAAGTTATTTTTAAATTTCTAGATACTTTATAGCTGACCTGACATAGTTTATTGTTATGGTAGTTGTTTTTGTGCCACATAAAGAACGATGTTTCAAATTAATATATATAACAATGTTTCATATTTAGGGTGGAAAGAGAACGAAAATTATAAATACATACACCATGTTATCAATGAAATTCATGAACGTCATAAACGACAGGTTGGTATTTCTACTATTCAGTATACATATGATAAAAAAGCAGTAACAAACATGTCAATGATATCGTGAGTTAAATTGTTTTGTGTGTTCTTTTGGTTTCGATATGCCTTTTTGCTTTATACCAGGCGTGTTCATGATAATACTTGTGATAAAAGCAAAAAGTAGACCGTATTCGAATAAAATGAGACGCAGACCAGAAATACACCTCAACAAATGTGTTATGAAAACGTGTGTTTAATCATTGCATCACGTCAAAATGAATATTTTTCACACCTTCAATATTTTTTCCCAGTTTCTGACTATTTTAGTTTAAGCAACAATACAAGTATATTGTATTTTATGTAAATTTTCATTATGTTAAGTTTTTTTAACCGGGTCTAATCATGTATTACGTTTTGGCAATGTCCTTTTTATAATTTCAATCTTCGCCAATATTAATGAAACGTTTTAAAACATAAGTAGGCACGAAATTCTTTTTAATTTGTGTTAATATTATCATGAACACACATAATTAAACAAAACTACTCCATTTGTTGCACGCACTCGCTGTGTACAGTATAAAAAACTAAAATTAGTTCAGTACAGAAATAGTTTTGTCGCTAGTTTTCACCCGTCACGAATATCACGCAAACTTTACTGTCAAATATTTTTAGAAAATAAAATTTTTAATTTCTTTCTGTACTGTGGTAACTATAACTTTTAAAATAAATAGCACTTTATCTGGGACCACGGTAGTGCCACGCTAAAAGGATATAAATTATTTTGAAAATATTGCCAATCTTCGTCTTAGCAACCTCCCTATTTTGAATAGAAATAAATCAATGAATGGCGTGAAATATTAAATAGGCTTTGATAAAGTCCCATCTTTTGTCCGAGTTTTGTACAATGACGATCTTCTCTATGTATATCAGTTTGAGGATTTATTACGCAATAAAAGTATCCTTTGTTCGTTCTCAAGTTCGGTTCTATAGCCTAAGCGGAACAGACAGAGAGCAAAAATATTGTGACAAATTTTAGCCCGATATGGTAAGAGACAGTTTTAACTGACATTGAAAGGTTTGATACAGGCAAAATATCAAATAACCAAGTTAATTTTAAACTTGAGAAAAGAATCGGCAAGTCTATACAACCATGTATAATTTTTATTGATGTAAACATTAATCCTTTGCCTTAATTATCGATTAATTCTACATCGTATTAGGATTCCCTGTGTTGCAGGTGGAATAGACCACAGGAATAGCAGTTGTAGCCCGAGAAGAAACATTTATCGTATCTTGGTCGCCCCCTTTTTTCCCGAGCAGAATCTCTGTAAACTTGGCTATAAAGTCCTCTAAGGGCCTTATTACCATACTTACTCGTAGTTATTAATATGGGTTTATAGACACCATGGGTATAGTTTGTCTTGAGATACATTCAGATTAGGTCGGCATGTCATCAAAGACTTTATCGCTTCATCCCTTAAATTCAGAGTTACTGTGACGTGTGTATGGAGTTAATTACTAAAGTTGAACGGTAATCCTTGAAGTTAGAGTTGAACTAGTAAATATATCACATTATTCGTTTTCGAACTTATGTTTGTTCAAGCGTTTTTGAATTTCTATCTGTGTGATGAATAAAGGCAAAATAAATGTTCCACGCCGACATTGTCACAGAAAAGGTATTTTGTAAGAACGAAGTATAATTCATAGGAATAATAAAATTTGGTTGAATCTTTCAATACTAGGTGATGGTACGGTGGGGTGACTGCGAGTTGTGAACTTGCGAACAATTTAATGGTAGGTCCGCACAAGCTCCTGAAACTTAAGGAATTTAATGTCAATGAATTGTGACTGATGTGACTAAATAGTAGAAATTCTTCTAAATTTTTGTTACCTTATATTAAAATTTATTGTTGCGGTATCCAGAAAATAATCAATTCTTAAGCAGAAGAAATCTGAGACCCATAAAAAGAGCCTCTTTAAGATTATTATCCATCCTGAAGACCAGAACCCCAGTACGGGAGAAGTCGACAAGAGTTTAATCAACGGTGTAAAGAAAGAGAAAACAAGTACCCTATTCAACCCCAGATGAAATGACTCAGTGCTCAGATGATTTCGGATTTTCTGCAACACCAAAATAGATCGGTATACATCTTTGAGACGAGTTATCCTCCACAATGCAAACAGAAAATAGGATAATATTTTATGTTGTTGCGAATATTTTCTGCAATTTGAACACCAGGAGAAACCATAACATCCTTTATAAAGATGTGATTAATATTTTCATAACACGATTTTTGACACTGAAGATTTTTACATTTAATGTTATAATTATTCACATACATACATCGCATCAGACTGATTTCTGAATCAGCCTGATATAACTTTTACGTATTCCTCACCCTCAAAAGATTTCATAATTATTTTAGCAATAATTACACTTTTTATTCTTATTCTCACTCCTAATAATGATATGTATAGTTACATAATTGATCCTACTATTGGCCAAACGAATATAAAAATTATATTATGCCATATTTACATAAATGCGTAACCCACGATTCGAAATGTTCATTTCACATTGCACCATGCTTATCTAATAATATGTAACGTCATGTTTAGATGAGAATGACGGAAAATATCAAAGTATGTATTATAAATAAACAACAGTTAATTCTTGAATACAATCCCATGTATTGGCGATTTAGTCTTAAATGGTAAAATTAGGGCAGAAATACATTTCCCTTAGGCAAATCAAACTTAAATTTTATGACAGCATACGAATTAGTTCCAATTTGTAGAAATTCTGAGTTTTGGTATTCTAAGGGTAAAATAATTTACAAAACAGAAGAAAGACCTGCGCCCTGAAAGCTGGTAATGTGTCCAAACCAGATATTTTAAAATGTATTAGTAATATTGATATTGAAGTTAAAAGTCCTCATTATACGGTTTTCCATAATTCTACCTTCGTTGTCATCTGCTACTGACACTTTTATAAACTATGGTGTTTTCATAAAATTCTTAGCAATTTTTCTTTCAACGTTCATATTAAGTAACAATTACAGCTTAACAATCAACTAATGTTGAACACAGTTCGCAATTCCGCCGCATCCATTATGAACTTTGTAATTAAACGCAGTGAAACTAAAAATAAAATTGAAAGCTTGTTTTTACAAACTTTCTCCATTTCCGTGTTTGGAAAAGTTGGAAATGAGGATTTTAACATTTTTCACATCATTGTAGTTTTTAGTGAACTTACTGTCTTGATGGATACTATGCTACATATTTTATAGTGACTGAAAAATGCTTAAGTTTTCAGATCTTTGATGACATTGAAAAAGTATGTTGAATGTAAGATTTCTTCTGATTTAACAGCTGAACTAGCTATGAACTAAATGTAACGTAACTAAACTAAAAAAGAATACCAAAGCAATTTGAACCAAAGTTGATTCAACTATCTTGATAAGCCAATGTGTTTTACCATATAATACTACATCGCCACTCTCAATCAGTTATATCGCCAAAACGGTGTAAGTATTCTTATAGAGAAGGAAAGAAAATAATTATCTGAAATAAGGTGGTAAGGAAGTCTAAGGTAATTTATTCTTCATAAAAGGAACCTGAATTATATCTGTATCATCTTTATCCACAAGAGATATCTTAATATCATTAGTTACTACTTCAGTTATTGATTAATACCTTGTCACGTTTAATAACACGGCATAGGCTACAACCAGATAAGGAAATAGTATCCTATTTCAGTGTAATTGGTAACATCTTAGCTTGTTAATTTACGTAAACCAAAAATAAATTCCATTGCCCCTCATTGGAAGGTAAGTTTATCACAAACTACACCGTAAAGACTTCTACTGACAGACCAATCGAATCATCCGAAATGTGTAAATATTTAATTTTATCACTTGTTAAAATTAAGTAATATTTGATATTTACTGTCAAGATCGGCATCAAACAGACTTCTTTTTATATTGTAAATACGTAATCCTTTCTGCTCACTTAAATCTTTACTCCTGGATCTGTTTCCAAGATATATATGTACATATGTATGTATTATTTGATAGGTAATTTCACAGCAACTTCAACTGCATGTCCTTTAATATCATTTTTAGATATTGTAGCACTCGTATGCCAATGATGTTGTGTCGTGTTGTGTAAGGTCTCTGTTTAATCATTATTTCATCTCAGTGTCAGATTTAAAGTAAAAAATATTTAAGTGTAATTTAAGTAATATTCTTTAAGGTGTAATTCTAGTCGAATTGCCAAAAAATTATAACGTTTCTCAGAAAAAGCCAAAATTAATTAGATCATCAAGTCAAGCCCTCCAGATGTCGGTTCTGTGAAACTGAAGTACGAAACCTTAAATATTATAAACTTATTTTTTTGTTTTTCTCTTGAAATAAATTATTATGGCTAGGAAGATTTTTTAGCATAAGAGAATAATGGTAATGAAATTTTACTGTGATACCAAGAATTTCTTTGGTTTTGTTCTCGACTTTGTTATCTATCTGTAAGTTGTCTATATTTTTTTTCCCGTGTTGGATTTCGAAGAAGAAATATTTCATTTTTTACTATAATCTCTGAATGATTAATGGATCATGTTCAATTTAATAAATTTTCGCTTGTAGATTTATCAAACAGTTAACGCCGTATTGCCAATAATCGTCAGTAACTTGGAAGCCTTCGTTAAGTTTTTAACTTTCAGTAACTGAACGCTCAGATACGATAAGAAAATGATAGGTAATTTATAGTTGAAAGATTTTATAAAGTTGATATTGTCGTATTCATAAGATTTTCAGGTAAAATTAGTATGCATGATATAGTCCACGTCAGAATTTAATAAATTTATAAGTGTACAATCTTTTTAAAACCTGAGTGAAGTACGCAACATAATTAAAACTGTCTATAAGTCATTTTATTTTAATAATTAATTTGGAGAAAATTTGCATTGGAATCTAGTGCCTAATCAACCCAATTAAAGTATCGTGTTCAGAGAGCTCCGAAAATTAAATTTAAATAGTTTTTAACTTCATTATTCATTTACGCCAGAAGTAAGAGATACGAATTTAAATATAAAAATCCATTTTAAAATACATAGTTACCACTTTCACAATTTTGGAAATCTTTTATAACATTTTTAGCAAATGAATATATATCCTTTACAAAAAAAATGCTAAATTAACGCACATTGCAACAGAAATATATGTTATAATCATTATGTAAAATTAGTAATTATAGTTTTTATTGATTACTCGAAGAACAAGCTGATCTTTGAATAAATCTGGAATCATATTAATAAGGCTAAGACAAATTGACTGTAACGCCGGTCGTATAAATACCTAATTTCCTAATTCAGTCTCATAATTGCGCATACTTAAGTATGAAGGGTTCATTTACATAGGATATCAAAGCATGTGTATTTCCGGTGGGTTACAAGTTGGACAAGGTTGTAATGTCTACAGGGGTCATACTTATACGGGATACGAATACATATTCGTTTCGTCCTTCCTTTTTAACGTCAGCGTCATATTTTATTTTTATATTACTTAAAATATTAATGATTTTGTTAAAATCATCAATAATGATACGTGAATATTCATTGTGTTTATCATTTGCTTCGCAATAATTGATAATTGTCTTGCTTCAATTCATAACTACATTGATAAAGCGTTTAGGCCAAAATTAATATCAAGCGCAACCGTCCAAACTTGGACTGTTGCCAGTTTAATTAGGACTGCAGTGTTAAGACCTACAATAATCGTTCATGTCTCATCATCTTCAGTGCCTGTTCATGAATAAAATTGTTTAAAAATATCATAAAAGTGATAGTTAAAAAATATAAATCTCAGTATAACGAAAAAAAAGGTCTTAAAAAGTTGGATATTAACAATGTTATTATAGAAAAAGTAAGAGTGAATAAAAATACATTTTTATGAAAATTAGAAAAATCAAGCGTAGAAGTATTTACAAAAACGTCAGTACAATTTTAAAACTCCAAAATATTAGTTTTGAAATTTCTGGAATTTTCAACTTACGCTAACATTTAGTTACATCTATTTAAAGAAATGTTAAGTTTCCAAATGTATATGTGGCATAATATAGCACTACAAGCTATAACATACAGGACTATAAACATTTAATAGGATCGGTATTACAGAAATAGGTATCTTGTCACAGTGGTGCTTACAAATTTATTCATATTGTAGCTTTGGATACATTTAGTACTGTTGGATATGTTTTTAAAAGAATAGATGTTAGTAATGATCGTTATCAATCTAATATTAAAAATTAATGACTTTATTTAAATGCTTATAACGAATTCCTAACACAAAAGCCCCTTAATGAATTATTATTATTAATTTGAGTATTTTGGTATAGTGAGGATGTAAGCAGACATTTAATAATTAAATAAATTTGTAGACACCATAGAAAATTTGATTTAAGGACCCTCATGCCGTTATTACCTAATACGTATAATTCAGTAATTTGATGACAATGTTCCAATAATTATATATATTACGAAACCAATGAGAGCTATGTTGGGACTGATGCAGTTTGAAAAATTTTCAAGGCTGATAATCTTGACCGGTAGTTGCGTTGGCGCTGGTTCGAGACGAACAACATTTACTGAAAACAAATATTGATTAAAGATACATTCTATTAGTATTATGCACCTCATACGGTTTAATATCTTCTGTGGAACGCTTTGATCAATCATACAGCACTAAACACGTATCAGCTCACTCGAAATATATAGAATGTGTCGGTGTTTTGTTTAGTTTGTGTCAAGCAGCTAACACATAAACACGTTCCACAATTCCGTAGTATGCAATCAAATTATCTATTACAACCAGCTAGGTACAATGAGTGTAATTAGGTTGAACGAAAATAATTGCTATTGCGATACTATGATCTTCTAGAAGCAGGTAGTCGATTGGTAAAATATAATCTATACTCCTGTTATTGTTACTATCCAGCTGAGGTAACCACTTCCCACCAAAGATGAAAGACTCAGTTTTACTTGTAAGTCTTCTGAATTCATCGGATCCCCACTTTCATCTTTATATCGATAATTTACAGTTACTTGTTGAATATCACGAATGATTTCATGCTCATGAACTTCTTTACAGTTGTCTACATGTTTTTGAAGGCTTTATTGTCTTCACTTATGTCTCATTAGTTCATTACCTCTACGAATTAATAAGGACGTTCTTTAAATTTCATCCTGTAAGTCGAAAGCCTAATAATGTTTTATACAAAATACTCACCAGCGACAGTATGATTCATGATATCAGCAAAATCTTCAGTGACGCTAGCGTAACTGGGTATGGTACTCAAGCAGGTGATCTCCAAACTCTGGTTGGGGAAGAGCTGCATGTTAGACAGAGGGAAGTGGAGGGAGGAGTTCGTGAGAGAGAGCGGCATGCCGTGGTGGGAGCGATGGCCGCTTACGGTGCCGTGAGGTATCGTCAGCCTTTCATCGACCTGCAAGGAAAGGAATTATTACTCAATGAACACAAAACATACTGGCACACTTGCACGATACAAATCTATACTAATTAAGTAAAGTTAGAGTGTAATATTAAAATAATATTATTACTAAACTACTACTACATACATATATGTATACGCCTTGGCGAAAAGTTTGAAGCACCTCATATGTTTTGCAGGTGCGCAACACCTGCAATACTTAACATTACCTTTTGTTTAAATATGAATTAGGCAGTATCTAAAAAGGGATTTAAATCAATAGTGTACCCATTTAGGGCCAAAACACATGTGTTGCATAGCATGATATTCCTTTTGTAATTTCCAAAATTTATTATTTATTTATTCAGTTCACTATTTCATAGGGGTGCTTCAAACTTTTGCCCAAGGCTGTATATGTATTCACGGTCATTGCAACCTATAACTGTCCAGTAGGACACGACTGGGCTTGAGTCTCCACCCACAAAGTGAAAGGTACAGGCCATAGTCCACCACGCACGTGATTTCCACACCTTCGAGGACTCACAGGACTCTTAAGGAAGGAGAATTCTCAGGAGTGTCAGTTTTTTCACGATGTTTTCCTTGACCTCAGCAAGTGATAATCAACTTCTGATATGCACATAACTCTAAAAATTAGAGGTGCGCGATGCAGGATTTGAACACAGGACCTCCCGTTTGAGAGACCAACATTCAAACGATACATACATATACCAGAATAACATTTTGTTCTACCTTTCTGCCTGACTGTTCCGGCTAAGCTCTGAAACGACTAGACCGAGTTTGACGGGACCTTCACTAGCAGATAGATGATGTAATAACTTAGGCTACTGTTATTTTTCAATGGCTTGTTCAACTAATTTTTTGTTAAATTTATTTTTTGTAAAATTTCGAGTTATAAATGTTAGATATTTCTGATTAAATGTTATTTTTAAAGCTACAAGCTGGCAAACGATGGTAGCGAGCAAATGGTGGTAAGTGAACCCCGCCAGCTTTGGATATCAGTAAGATGCCATGCCAAGATGAAAAGATAATACAAGAAGAAAATCAGCACATTAATATAGCAACCGGCATCAAAATTTACAGACCCAAAGATAACATTACAGACTCAAACATATCGCAGACAGATTAAATATGGATGGATTGAAGTAGAAAAACAAGGCAGATAATTAAAGAATGTGATCACGCCGTAAAATGGCATTCCTTATAAACGCACCACGATTTTTTTTAATCGTAACGAAAACGCGGCAATCATTCCCCCGCAAGCGTTCTTTTTATATATTGCTCTCTGTCACATTGTGATAGAAAAAAGCTTTTGCTAGGTCCCCGTAATGCAATTCCCGCAGAGTTTGCATTTTACGCCCGCTTTTTGCAATAAATTGCAAACGTTAAAAAAATATACCCCACCGTTAGTGTTATTCTATAAGTAATTGATGTCTCATCGTACCCGAGAATGTCGTTAGCAATAACGCTTTAGTACCTAGTTAAAGATAATTAGACCAAACCCAGACAAAATATCTAGGTACCAAAAATTCGACATAAAATACTCTTTCATCGTCACATTTTCCATTTTAAAACTGTTCTTTCGAGGGATACCACGTAAAGCTATTAATTATGCGTTTCTAATAACAATACCTATTATCAGAAGTTTTTGGATGTCCACTGCTGGACATAGGCCTCAACTAATTTGCGCCATTCTTACCGCTTCTGAGCCCTTTTAAGCCAGCGGATGCCCGCTATATCTGATATATAGCCTATTTTCGAATTCTGTTAAGACATGACAAAGGCGTAGCCTACTAGGAAATTAAAAACGATAAAACAAGCAGCAATATCAAGTATTAACTTGTTTAAACCAGTTTAAACGAGTAAAACGATACGTTTAAATCGCAAAGGCACTTAAGAACCAATAAACTGCGGTTTTACGAGATTTTCATCAATTTCGCGGCATGGCGCCAATAAACTTTTTGCCTATGAAACTTGGTCATACATAGTTTCAGCCTTTATGAAAAACGTAGCGTAAAATAACGTTCCACGCTACCACAAATATAGCAATTTTCATAGGATTCAATAGCTTGTGTGTTTTATAGTGTTATTTTTTATTGACATATAAAGTTACTTTTTATAAAGTTATTTCTTGTTATTTTTTGTCGAATACAGAAGGTGTGTGGTTTTGTTTCCTATAAACCATTTGCACTTTGCACCTATAAAACATTTGGTCATACGGCCACTACTAAGCAAAAATGACTCATAATTTAGGAAGCCTAGAGTATACTCCACCATGCTGCCCCAAAACAAATTGTGAAGGGGTGCCTGAGTCAAGTGTCGGAATTTTTTGTCACGCGAAAGGCCTCCTTAACTTAACGATTGTTATCTGACGATAGCAGGCCGACACGAGGGACTTATGTCGCCTCCGAAGCACGGAAGTGCTCAAATTTGTTGCAACTAGCGGTCACACATCCTGTTTCCGACCGCACACCCTGTCGGCAGTCATAAATGCTTCAGTTTTATGGGTTATTTAACTTGTAAGGAAGATTTAATTGTAAGGGAACTTTAGCTTTTATTTTATATGTAAAAGATTATTTTTTTATTCAATCGTAGTTAATTAAGGAGTTCATAAAAAAAGGAAGTGAAGCATCTTATTAACAAAGTTTGCTTGTTATTTATAGGTATGTGAATCAAAATAAATGCTACATAAAACTGTATAAATGCTAAAATAAAGCTAATAATTTAATATGTACGTATACCGCCACACGGTGATAAACAAATTAACGAAAAGAAATAAATACAAAATATTATAGAATACCAAGGTA
>DWJZ01006077.1:0-13371 GCA_018249125.1 Asbolis capucinus
ATATAAGTAATATGTAATAATTTAGTAATAAAAGTTAATATATAAGGACAATCATCATTTAATTCGCACCTGCTGCGCCAGCCTCCGTAACTTGTGCGTTCTGTGGTGTACAAGTAATAAAGTGTATCTGTATTTATTTATAAACACAAAACATATATAGCTTTTCCGAGTTGAAGCGATGGCCGAATAGTTAATAAATAATATAAAATAGCAATGTAAAGCGGTCCACTTGACGTCTCTGAATGAACTTAAAACTAGAGCAGAGCTAACCTACATCCGATAGAAATGGCCTGACCTTTCACGATCCAGATATCGTCTAGTAGCGAGGCAATCTAAGACTATCCCACAATAAAACCTTTATATCAATTTCAGCGAGTTATTTATAAAATTTATGTAAAAGAGTGCTTGTAAGGTACAACCACCATGGTTGTTTGTAGTAATAATTTAAAAATATAACATTCATTTATTAAACAATATCTAATAACAATATACAATATTTTTGGACTACTCACCCACGACCATCTGAATCTGAACCCTAAGCATTAGCTTGTACTATAGTGATCAGACAACTGTTATACATACGTATATATTTTTAAATACTTACACACATCCAGATACGAGTACGTAACAAATATTCCTGCTCATCACAGAAAAAATTGACCTGGGTGGGAATCAAACCCACGACCTCCGGTGTAGTAGTCAGGTTTACTAACCACTAGACCAACTGGCCTGTCATTCTGCTCAGATTATTTAAATTAATATACAATTACACTAAAAAAAGGAAAAGAATATATAAAAATGTAAGTGAGTGCATTGTATTCTAATGGTACTTTAAAAAAAAAGGACATTAGCATTATAATCTGTTATAGAGGAAATATTTGGTATCTTGAGGTCACGATGTTATATCACGCTGCACTGCTGGGGCTTTTTTAAATTTTAATCAAACAGTATCAGTCATAAAAGGCATACATATAATAAATATACATATATCTGATCGCTGTTTGTACATGGAAGATTTTTGGTGGAAAATATTAATTGGGTTTTTAGCGGGGAATACAATTTTGTCTGTTTCTATCTTTGTGCACTATAATGTACTGGTAGGTATCGTTAACCGCTGTAGAATTCCCTTATCTGGAGCCAAACCTGAACGTAGTATCAGGTCATGTAATGAATACGGAAGTTTTATGCGAGATTTTAGGTCGTAAGTGTACGAGGAATTCTAATTATGTTCGGAAGATTTGACTCGAACAACTAACATACACTACAAGTTATATAAAAGCTTATAAAAAGGTAAAAAAAAATATCCTGTTTCAGTCCCCAGATGTACCAAATTGAATCCAGGGACAGGGTGGCTGGTTTCATGTGATGTTTTATGTGATGCGCTAGCTGCAAAATATACTTATGTACCTGATTCTATTTTATGCTCTTTTTTAAGAGCAAGGATAATATTAGCGTAGCGGAGTTTTCCAATATACGATGTAAATGCATGCGTCAAGACATATGAATACTATGAATGGTTAACCAGCGATCGATGACTCTGACGTCAGCGGACCTAAACATTGTATACCCTCGACGTGTAACGAGGTGGACGGGGTTCAAACTTTTTTAATAACGTCTGCCTCATGGCGCCGCAGGATGCATGGATTCCATTTTAAATGGATTTATGTTTAGTTAGACCCGGCCATATTTTGTTAGGGTTCGACTTAAATAGAGTTGAATTCACTTCAACCTGTTCATGACCCACTACTGAGCCCGGATTTTTCCTCAAATTGAGGAGGCATACTAGCTAAGCCACTGCGGATGGGTGGAGGCATTATTGGCCAATCCAAGTGTTAGAAGTCATTTATGTTGCCTGAAGGCTTCTGACATGGGTTAACGATTGCTATCTAACGATAAAAACCGCCTTCACCTGCTTTACGTACCGTCAAAATCACGGAGGAAGTTAATAAAACTCACAACGCTACAGTATTTAATAGTTTCTTAAAGTTAAATCGTTCGTCATCAGTAGTGTCAGTTACAATAGAGATAGAAAATGTCCTTCCCTAATTATTACAACATCCAACGTAATGACGTAAAAAAGTAATTAGTCTGGCTGGCGCATTCAAAGTTTCCGTTTAAAATCTTAACTTAGCATCGATTTAAGAAATCCGTAAAGGACTATAGGCGCATGTTTGGCAGTATTACGTGACGTAAACCAATTACTATCAAAAGAAATTAAAACACTATTACATAGCCATTTCAAAATAGCATTAGACTGTATTGGTTTTATATATATCATTAGTATTAATAGTTCCATGGCCCCTGGTGTACCGGTAACAGTAAACCGTGTACCGGTAAAATGGTCTTTTTTTACCATATAATTATTATGAAGCTAATTTTTCGTGAAAAGGTTCATTTGGATGAGACACCCAACTTTTTCTCTTACAAAAATTCTCGATTGTGGTAGCTAACAGTGACAGCAGGGAAACAGTGTCCACGGTACATCGAAAAACATTACGTAACTGTCCCACTGCTGGGCTCGAGTCTCCTGTCTCCTGTCCAGAACTTTATCGGGAACACTCATGACTGCTGGTTTACTCACGATGTTTTTCCTTCACCGCAGCAAGTGATAATCAGCTCTGATACGCACATGAAGCGGTGATAGCCTAGTGGATAAGAATTCAGCCTCCTACTCGGGTGATCTGGGTTCGAATCCCAGGAAATGCACCTCTGTCTTTTCAGAGTTATGTGTGTTTTAAGATTTAAATGTCACTCGCTATAACGATGAAGGAAAACATTGTGAGGAAACCTGCATGCCGGGGAGTTTGCAAAACTCCAAAGTGTGTAAAGTCTGCCAATCCGCACTTGGAAAGCGTAATGGACTATGGCCTTAACTTTCTCATTCCGGGAAGAGACCCGTGCTCAATAGTGGGCCATGCTGGGTTGAGATGATACGCACGTAATTTTGAAAAGTAGAGGTGCAGGATTTCATCCCAGGAGCTATCGTTCGAGAGACCAACTTTGAAAACACTAGACTATCACTACTCCCAAATGCTTGTATCAGATGGCAGTGTTTGCGGAACGACTGGACAGCTGGACATGAACTTTTGTTTGTTTTCCCTCAGAAATGGACTGGACACTGAACTAATATTGGTTTATTTTATTGGATGAATTCTATTCATCATATGTATCTTTATCATGAAACCCTGTTTATGGCCTGTTAGTCTAGTGGTCAATGGACCTGACTGCTACACTGTAAGTCGTGGCTTTGATTCCCACCCAGGACAAACTTTTCTGTGATGAACAGGAATGTTGGTTCTATGTATCTGGGTGTACATATGTATATATATATGTGAGTATGTATTAAAATATATATGTATGTTTATCAGACTGATCACTATAGCACGTAGTAAGCTTAGTGTAGGTCCAGATGGCCGTGTGTGAGTTGTCCAAAGATATTTATTAATTTTATCTACTGCTGTCAAGTGAAAGAATGTTAAAGCTTCAAATATTATCAGTAATCCATACTTCAGTATAGAATAGGGCCTTTAGTTCTATAAAATGGTTTTAATTTTTAATATTTTATACTCTGATAAACGAACGACAAAAAAACGATAAACCTATGTATATGTGATGGTGACTACCTGATGGTCACTACCGACAACCACTCATACAAGCACACGAAAAATAAAACTTAAATAAATTTTAAGTTAGGTAAGGCAATGTTAAATCAATTTGTTTAATTTTACAGGGGCATCGATTTATTGGGGTCAATCAGGTATCATATGAAAAAATGTATCATTGTTTTACAAATATTACGTTATAACCAGTTGCAAGGGCCCCTGTGCTAGGTAGACACCTGTGTTACTGGGTGCCCCGTCCATTGGCCGAGACAATTACAAGTAAATACAATGCAACATTTTATGTGACAGACATTAACAAATTAAGAAAAAATTAAAGTATATAATTCCATTTAATTAAATAAAATCTCATAAAATAGACTACAATATTTAACCCCAGATACTATTTATAAACCTAAGGAATATTCCGCAGTAGGGCGGGAAAGGTGCTTGGATATAAAAGCTGAAGCTTTGGTAAGGTCAGAGCTTTGAATTAGCAAAGAGAAAAGTCGCTGAAAATAACGTCACTTTACAAGGGATGACCTAATTCTGTTTTTATATTATTAGAGTAATAGGGCTTAACCTTTATTATTTACGGGAGGTAAGAGTCACCCGCCCAGACAATTTTTGTACCCTAATTGGTAGGTTCAACCCTTTAATGCATCCAATTAAACCATCAGTATCGAGCACGGGTCTCTCCTTACACCAGACGAGGCCTATAACATGCTCCACCATGCTGCTCCAAGTTTCCTGGGATGCAGATTTCTGAATAGATTGAAATGATGACGTTGATACAAAGAGATCCAAAGCTGAATTTTATATATTTTTTTAACCTATTTAACTAGATAAGCTCACTTATAGGAGATGGAACATTACTTTCAAAGTTTGTTTATCTTTTTAAATACATTTATTTCAAATAATCTTTAAGTGGTTTACTTTGGGAATTCCTTAAATTTGATGTTCTCTACGTTTGTTATTCTAAAAATATCACATTATTTGCAAGCCAAAGTATTAATTCATCATTGTTTCATTGTCCTGGAAATGTATTTTTGGAGAATATTAAAGAAAGACAGGTGCTGCCATATTTTGTTGTTCGTTTGCTTGAAATAAAGCCAAGCAGTGATTTTACGAATTGCTAAACACCAGGCGTATTTTGGGGTACTGAATATATAATACGTTAAGCGGCAATTAGTGAGTTGCTTTTGATCCTTCCCAAATTAATAATTCCCGAAATTGTCTATTCTAAGGTATACTTGTTTATAATTCTGTATTGAAAAACATTAGCAACAACCTCCCCTTCTTAAGCCCCCCCCACTTCGTTTAGGCGTTAAAAGGTTATAAACGGACAAGGTGACTTTCGCATTTATAATTTACCTATGTACCTAATACGGTCCGCCCGCAGCTTCGCCCGCGCTGTAGCTGTATTAATAAAAAGTATGCTATATGTTATTCCAGACTGTAATCTATACCTCTGCCACGTTTTTTTTCACATCCGTTTAGTAGTTTTCCCATGAAAGAATAATGTAAATATCCATCCATCTATCCTTACAAACTTTGCATTTAATACTTGTAATAGTAGTAGGATAAGTATACGTAAAAAAACCGGCAAAGTGCATGTCACGCCTCGTGCAATGTAGGCACCTACAGTTCTGTAATTAATGCTATAACTTGTCAACTCGTCGACAGAACCAATCAATTCCAATCGTTTTATTTCGAGAGCGGCTGGTTAATTTGAGCCTTACAAAAAACTACATAACGCTTACAAAAAATACGATCTTTAGGCTTTGGATTGTAAAATATTTCGTAAAATAAAATACCAAAGTAAACAAGGTTTATTAGAAATATTTAAAAACACAAGCTTTAATTATAGATTCATAATACAAAGAAACACGAAAAATTACGTAACTGTACTGTTAACCGTTGAGGAGTTCCCTTGTCTGAACGTCATCAGGTCATGCTTGTCATAAAAATGCATTGTCATCAGGATAAAAACTTTATACAAAATTTCCGCTCCGTAGCTCTTACACATAAATGGGTCTAATTAAGCTTGCAAGATTTGACCCATTTAACAGATTTAACAAACAAAAAAGATTTAACAGATTTAACAAACAAACAAACAAGACAGCAAGATTTAACAAACAAATACATATACTAACATACTAATATACAACCATACACTGCAAGTTAAATAAAAGCTTGTAAAAAAAGCTTAGCCCCAGCTGAGAATCCAACCCGGGAACCTTCACTTCGCGGCAAAGAACATTACAGACTGTTTTAGAGTAGTACATTAGAAGGCTCGACTCAACCTCAACTTCATTAGACTCCTGACTCCCTGAAGGAACATCTCTGTTCTCTTAATACGAAAAGCTAGCTTACTTTAATTTAACATATACATATATTACTGTTTATTCATTAATATAATAGTTGTTTAGTTATTTAATCCAAATTTAGGACAATAAGTAAGATATACATTATCCGGTGAATTATAATTGTCATCTTAGTAGCCCATAATTGTCCCACTGTTGGGCTTGGGTCTCCTCTCACGATGTGAGGGTTCAAGGCCATAGTGCACCACGCTGGCCATGTGGAGATTGGTTCAAAAACTTTATGGGTAACTTTGAGGTAAGATTGCTCACATAGTATTCCTTCACCCGAGTATGCGATAATTTGATTTGTAATACGCACATAACTGAGAGGTGCGTGTAGGAATCGAAGCCAGGTCCTCACGTTCAACCGACATAAGTTGAAACTGTAAGGCTACCTCTGTCCTCGAATTTCTTTGCAATTTAAGTTTAACCCTTTTGTGCCTTTAATTCAAAACGACCCTCGGGGATTATAAAGGAGAAAAGTGGATTTCGTCTCGCGTACACAAAAACGTTCCACCTCTAAATACACTTTTGCACTTAAATGTTTATAACGCAATAGTTACACGCGCAACTAAGATCATTTCACTGTTATTTTAAAAATATCTTATATTATAATAATGCCAATTCTCGTGCATACATACATACAATGTCGGCATCGGTGTAGTGCACTACTATTGAACTTATAATAAATAAATATATAGCACTTTATCGGTTCACTTAGGAAACATAAAAAAAATACTGTGAAACGGTTATCAAAACACTGAAAAATAAAAATAAATGTTTAATTTGGCACCGATATGTAGGATTGAATTTAAATGGCATGAAGACGGAGGTTTAAAATCGTGTCGACTCAATTTTAACTATGAAATTGCCCCCATGTGGGGCGTGGGCCCCTCGTTGGGAAATACCGCTCTAGCGTCCACCTGTCGTTACCTTGTCTGCGTTTGCTTTACTCGGCCGAACATTTACAATACAAGCCTTAGAGCTATTTTCGCAGTTTTAATCTGCAGAAATTTATTCGAAGATCCTCTGTAAGCTGGATACCGGTGGAACTGGTAGTAATAACAGCCACCACTGTCCGGGAACACCCGGATAAACTCGTATTAACTTTATCCGGATTAGCCGGCGGGCGGCTGCTGTTCGTACTTATATGACGCTGTATTTTAGAAATAATTTATATTAAGCTAGAAGTGTGTCCTGTACATGCTTTAAATCATATTCAACGAGTAAAGCAGGGATGATTTTTTTTTTCACCTTTGCAGTATGTTTCCGAAAGTCTGATCAAAACAACAATCCCTCTGTTTTCAAAATTCAAAATGATTAGCTATAATTAAAAACAACTCAAATGCGATGTTGAATAACGAATTTTTCGTAAACACTATTTTTTTAATTTTTTATTTAATTGTGAATTAAATTAAATAAAGCGAAAGCCTGTTAGTTTCATCAATAAACAGAGAGCCTACCAAGAACTCTCAAGTGGTCTGGTTTGTTAACCCCAAACGCCTAAACCTAAAGTTGACACGTGCGTTACTTGGTACATGTGCGTGAAGAGCCTAAGTAAAGTCGCCCTAAACAACCTACAGCCAGAAGCATCTATACTCCATATTTACTTTAAAGTGTGTGTTTGTCCGTCTTTCACGTTGAAATGGAGCGAGATGGATGGATGGATTTTCAATTTATTTATTTTTAATTATTGTACTTTGCTCATTATTGAGTAAACGGGTTGATGTCACCCCAAAAAAGGTGACCACTGAAGCACACCAAAAATATCCTGTAGCAATATAGGAATTTCATTGTTATTGTTGTTATTATATTTCCCTTAAAACAGGTTGTTTAGAAGAAACTGTTTTATAACAACGAGAATGTTTGTTGTTCTCAAGTATCAATGTTTACTTTCACTTGTCAGTGAGCCATAAGTATCCCGAATGCATGTACGAGCATACCGTTCAAGGTGTATTTTCCTGGTGTCCAGGACCATGCGGCTCGTGATGCCAGGCTGCGTGAGCGACGCGCGAAGTCATCCTGCGGTCAGGACGCTCTTCATCATCATCGCGATGGCCCTCTACCTCACTATGGGTAAGTAGATTTTTTTTTGTGTTTGCCGGGCCTAGCGTGTTTGGAGTACTCCAATCATAATTGTGTAAGGCAACGAAATCAGCTACTTGATGTCGGCTCTGTCGGGAGTTAGTGACCCTACCTGCCAAGCAAGGGGTTCCTTTCGAATGGGCATGTGACTGAAAAATATTTATTCTCAGGTCATGTGTGTCAGTAATGTGACATTAGTATAGTCCTTCCCATTCGCCATGAGTTTGTAAAGTTTTGTTGAGGCAGGGGAGATGTGTTCCAAAAATTGATTATAGCAACATTTAATAGTTTATATACGAGTTCTGTACCACCGTAACGCTACATTTAATAGTTAGAAACCATAAAGTAATCTTAGTGACGTGGAAAGCACAATAGCCGGCTTGTAACAAAAGATATCGAGAAACTTCGCACAATGAAATATGGATTCATTTCAAGTTGGACAAAAAGCGAGGAATTTACAGTTAGAAGTAGAACTAAGCAATAAGTTCTCCAAACTAATTTAAAATACTTTTTCCATTTTCTCTTGATCCCGATCTTGATGGCGAATAATTTATATTTTTGAAAATGATAGTCTCTTGTTAACAAAAGGGTGTGCAAGTTAAATATTTAAATTGCGTTCCTAGCACAAAACAATTTTATTTTTCTGCCTCACCTAGGTATGTCCTTTAACAAGTTTTATAATAACTATAATATTATATATAATACTACATATTATATAATAACTATATAAATATTGTTATTATCATAAAATAAATACAGATTAAAACTAAAGTTTTTTATGGAAGCTGGAATAGAAATTTATAATAATCGAGCTGTGTGAGAATAGACAATAGACATGACATGACGATTGTAAAGCACAGATAATTTAAGATTTTTTTACCAAGGTAAAAAATATTATTAATTAATAAATTCATCGACGTAGTCCCTTAAAACTAGTTCTGATCATTTCGGCTAATAGTCTAGGTATTATAATGTTGGTTGGCTTCAATCCATTAATTGCCCACTTCTGTGCACGGGTTCTCATAACAGAGGAAGCGTACCAGATTCTCCAGACTGGAATGATGGAGGTTTAATATTTAATGCACTAATATTTTATGCAAGGAAGCTGCGACACTAGAACTACTAGAAGCATCTATTGACCTGACCGCTGTAAGTGACTCTCCAAGATTCAACGTCGTTAAGCATCGTTGACATTTAGACTCATAACTTTTAATATATTTTAAAATAGAGAGAACAAGTAGAAAGACTTCAAGGCTAAGTAGACGTTGATGATACATATTTTTAGAGTTAATTTTGTCAGTCATAATTGGTCTGAAATATTAATTTTACCTGTTATGATATTATTGTATATTAGTATTCTGACCGTGGTCTCTGGTCAGTGACTCCTTCACCAATTCATATGGAATTATTTTGGAACCAAATTCGAGAATTCGTTTCAATGGACCACTCAATTCACTTTGATATAGCCAAATCTTTGCGTTAGAGAAATCATAAGCATCTGAGACATTGAAAACGGTTTAAAAATAGAACTTAGTTCATGAAATCAATATAGAATCACCTTCTAGAACTGGGACAAAAGGACGTAATTTTCTTTTATAACGGCTATTACTCAGATTTCAATACGCCTACATAATTACCTTGTCGCCTACGCTATCGTTCGTCGCGTATAAATAATTGCTCGGGGAAATGTCAGGCGCTTGTTTTAAAACAATCCCTAAAACATTTCAATCTTAATACATTTATCAAAGTTGATATTCTGTTCTCTTTGATTCCTCAGGGTTTTTGTTTTTCTTTCTTTTGTTCTAATAATCGAACAACTTAGATTTTAAGGTTTCTTTAATTCCACACACTGCCAAAAAATGGATGAACCGTCGCGTCACTTATTTTGAATTTTAATTTGAAGGTAAAATATTTGTTTCTGTTTAACAGGGGCTACAGTGTTTCAGGCGATCGAAGGTCCCCTAGAAGAGGAGATGGCCGAAAACATCAACCGGCTTAAAATGACCTTCCTCAACGAGCATCCTTGCGTCTCAGGTTAGTCCAATGCTGTTATAATACATGCTGCTCATTTATTATAAGTCATTATTATAAGTCACGCCATGGTAAATGGTCATCGACATCAATCCACATGCCACATACATAGCCGATGTATTGTCAATAAAAAAACAGTCAATACATCTCTCAAGACGCACGAAGCAACATGATCAATCGTTTGGAGGTGGTAACTAGGCTGCTTAATGGAAATTGGAGCTTTCACTCTTTCTCTTATTATACATGAAGTATTAAATGTAGGTCTTCTGTAAATGCGTGTACCACGAAGAAAAGGCTGTGTACATATGTATATTTATCTATTTAGCATTACTTAAGGCGCGGTTCCACTGTAGCGTAATTTGTGTTAAAAGCTATTTTAATGGTTGAGTCGCGGGCTGAGGTGTCTCGATTTACCAAATTTCGAATGTTTACCACATTCATCGTAAATAGTAATTAAAGGCCGAAACAGTAACTAAAGTATATATGTAAAACAATAACAAGTTGTTTGTTGCTGGTGGTTGGCAGTTGCCGTCAAATTGATTATTTGTCATCACGTTATTTAAGACATAAGAAATGTAGAATTCAATTTATGGTTCTATTCAAAAACCCTGTTTTACTGTGATAAAATCGGAAAAATGTTTTATTAAGATTAATTAATTTAATCAAACTATTCGCATTGGATCATAGATCATTCCCTGAAGCGATTTTTTCATATAGGTAATTTCGTCACTCGCCATTAAGTTCATCAGTTTGCATAAGGAATAAAAATAAAATAAATTGTACCAGTTTGACATTGAATTTTCTATTTTCAAATTAAAGTGACGGACTCTTTGATGAGAACGCGAATGGTCAATGATTCTACATGTATGGACATGAGCTGCAATGCAATCGCACCCTTATTCTAAAGGGCAGTACGTATACCTACGTTTACCTATATACTACTAGTTAGTAACCTTTATATCGAACTCGGTTATCGTAATGTGACTTATTGTACTGATAAATGATACTAACTCATTGGCGTGTCACATAGCAACGTAGTATTGTGTGTTTATTGGTAAACTATCTAACGGAAACAAATATTTAGGACAAACACACGATTCGATTGTTTAATTAAATTTTTTAATCAATTTAGGTGAACGAAGCAAACAGATTTTGTTTTATGCGAGTGGTAATGGGGTACAGCCGAGGCAGATATACATACATATCTACATAGAATTGCATCTGATACATAGTACACATCCGCTTTAATACTGAACTACAATATATCTTACTAATTTATGCTATAATAAAACTCAAAGTGCATTTTTCCTGTACATTGAATATTTTTTAAAAATTTTGATGAGCGTGACTATAATATCCAGATAGACCACGAAAAATGTTTTTTTTGGAATTATTGTCTGTCTGTCTGAACGCTCATCACGTGAAAACACGCGGACGTTATTGCTTATATCCCCGGTTTACATTTAGGATACTTTTTATTCTGAATAATTTCCGGGTTTGCCTGGAATAGAGGAAGAAACTTTGTATGGGAATATTCTTAAATGTCAACCGATTTGCTTCATATGCATTATTTATTTATTTATTTTTTTATATTTTGTTATGAAAAGAAAAAAATGGCAAAATAATGTGAACATTTTGAAATTTTAAATACAAGCTCCTGTGTGATACGTATAACCTTGAATTTGAAATTTACATATCCTTAATATAATACCTTTAATATAAATTCATCGTTTCTTTAATTTCATCCTATAAAGGATAGAAAAGGGAGGTGAAATTTTATACTAAAATGCCTCTCAGTGTGTGTAGTATTTATTTTTGGAATGACCTTAAATCTCCAGAAATTCTTATCATTTACGAAATTTTTCAACCCAAATTATACCATGGTTTCCTTGTGATACGGGATGAAAGTTTGTATGGGATTTTTGGTCTACTGGTAATAAAAAAAAAAAACAATGCATTTGTGTAAGCGAAGCTGCGGGTAGAGCTAGTAAGTTATTTAAGACGAGTAGGAAGAACCTTCGTAACTATCAGGGGCTACTGAAACTGTGAAACGCGACCAAAAAACTTCGAGATAATATCAAAGACTCATTGAGTATGCTATTCTTTAGATCTGATCTACAAACATTGGTAGTTGATACTTACTTAAACCATACTTGTTCGTCCACTTCCCAAACTATCCGAACCCGTGCTTCCTAACCACTATCGTCCGATATCTTTTCTCCCGTTCCTATCTAAAATTTTGGAAGCCTGTACACAAGCAAGTCTCCTCACATATTTTGAAACATTGCTTACTGAGTATTTACTATCTGGGTTTCGTCCTGGTATAGCACCACTACTGCTTTAGTCAAAATCACATGTTTTAAGATACGGCATGGACAGCAGAAAAGTCTCGGTGGTGGTGCTTGTCGACTTCTCAAATGCTTTCAACACAGTCGACCACGATATCCTACTTGCCATTCTTTCCTACCTTCGATTCACTCCAACAGTCTTGGATTGGTTTTCATCATATCTTCGTGGTCGCCAACAATCAATTCGTTTAGAGGAATTGACCTCTGAATGGACTTAACTTGAAACCGGCGTGCCACAAGGCGGTTTATTTTCTCCATTATTTTTTTCGCTATTTATAAACTTCCATTACCTCCATCTTCGACTGCTCGTATCATCTGTATGCTGATGACCTACAGATTTATACACAAACTGATGTAGGCAATCTCAATAATGCCGTTGAAATCATTAACTTTAACCTTAAAAAATTGCATGACTGGTCGATGCGTTATAGGATTCCAGTGAACCCAGCGAAATGCCAGGGAATAATCATAGTTAGCCCTAGATTACTTACGCGTGTCGATCGTGATTGTTTACCTGTCATTTATTTCAACGGCACACAAATACATTTGAATGTGTCTATTAAAAATCTTCGGCTTTATATTGACAGTTCATTAAGTTGGGGAATTCAGGTAGTTGAAACGTGCCATAAAGTTAATGCTACTTTACGCTCCCTTTATCGTCTTATCACTTTTTACCTGTTAAAACAAAACTACTGCTAGTCAACGCCCTCATCCTTCCCATAATTTACTATGGAGATGTTTGTTACTCAGACTTGACCTAAGAACTTCTAAACAAACTAGACCTTTTGAATAGTTGTATTCGCTTTATCTTCGGGCTTCGTAAATACGATCACTGTATCTCAATTTCGCCATAAACTTAGATGGCTTACACTACGTCAAAGGCGTACTTCTAGGATTCTCCTGACATTGTTTTCCATCTTGAATGATCCTAATTCTCCGCAG
>DWJZ01006078.1:0-13371 GCA_018249125.1 Asbolis capucinus
ATTATTTGTAGTCTATATAAGTATGTATTTAAGAGTATACATATATGTATGTTTATTCGTTGTCTGATCACCATAGTAAGAACTGTACTGTATTACTGACATACAATTACTTTAGTCAAACAATACGCTCTCGCCCTGATCATTCTGCGCTTAACAGCGTAGGGTCTCGTGGAAAATCAGTAGTTTGATCGAAAATCATAGCATAGTGCTGAACGAGTTTCCTTTTGCCCTTGGGGCAATTTCTAGTTTCCTTTTCTCTTTTTTAAATGTTTTTGTTTTTTATTATGTATTGTTCCGTTTTATATGTGTAATGTGTGTCGGTATACTTATATTAATGTTTGTGTTGTATGTAATCTAATTTGTTTATCTCTTATTTATATTTTTCATTTGTTCTTTATGGTATAACTGTGCTGTGTATTTGTGCGAATAAATGTTCTTTCTTTCTAACATCGAATAAATTGACATAATTGTAATGACTAGACAGAATAAAATGAAATGTAAACTGTTTATTTCGTCTTAGGAACCAAAAGCTCACTTAACGAAAGTCAAAATTTTATAATACAAAGTCCCTACTTGAGTTATGAATTTACTAACAATATATAAAAAAATATATTTAAATGAATTCTTTGACAAAGCCTAAAATTGATCTGAATAAACTTGTCTCAGAAATAGATTGTAGTCGTAATTAACACATAGATGTTTTAATTAATTAACAGGCATAATAAATAATTATCAATAAACACTAATTTAGGTATTAAAATGATCTTGTAACTGAAAGACAAAGTAAGATTCAATAGTAAAAGACGTTCGAGTTAAACTTAAACGACAGAGAACTGAGAACAATTCCGCAAATTGAAGCTGTAATTCCCGGATACGTATCTGATTGCAATGAAATTAACGAAAATGGGGCGTTGCAGCTCATTAACGTTTATATATGTGTACTGCATCAAAATATTGTAAGTATAAAAATGCAAAAAGTTGAAAAAATAATGCAAAATGATGAAAGAATAATAGGACTGTTGTGTTTTCGGTAAATTAACAGAGAACGATACACCTACAGAAAGACATACAGAGCAAGTAATGGATACTTTACATTAATAAAACATAGATATTTTAAGATTTAATGCATATTAATCAAGTAAACTGAATAAGTAAAAAAAAACAAAAATTTAAAAAAATATACACGAATTGAGTACAGTTACCAAAGTACAGTAAAATACACTGATAAATATAGACGAAAAATCTATAAATAAAATAAAGAAAATGTTATTCTTTTATTTATTGGCTTTACTTAGACTGATTCATAAAGGCGAGAAACGTGATAGACATAAAAAAATATTATTTTGTTAATAAAAATCGATATACTACACAGGTTACAGTATCGATAAAGTAAAATAAAAACTAGAGGATCTGTAGTCGAGTGTTATCCATGGAAAACCGAAGGTAAAACATGTATTTTTTCCTGAATATTATTATTATGGTAGATTCCAAAGAATTTATGTTAATAAGTGCATGCAAGTTAAAGCCTGCATGGAATAACTACAAAATTATGATTTTTTAATTTTTTTGCGTATTGTCTTTTGTGAACATTCGGTGGCAAAATTAGAACTGAATATTGCCACTTAAATACAAAACTTGTCGGCGGACAAGTTGCTGGTGCCGTCCATAGGTTAGAAGAGAGCTTTAAATCTGTACTCTTCATTCACGTCAAACTCAAATGTGACATTATGTCACACGTCAAGTGTTGCCATAGTCAACTTGTTCGCTATCATTCAAATATTATCTGTGTAATCCGTTTTGGCATTAACACTATTTTAAGTTTTAGTCGTAAGTAATTATTTTACACTAAAAACTGTTGGATTACTAAATAAAATAAATAAATAAATAGTCAACATCGCAACTGCAACACGTTACTAATCAGTTTAGTAGAATCACTGTCAGACAGAATAGAATAACAAAAAAATTATACAAAATAAAATAATTAGACTCAAATGTGATCCAAAATTTGTATTTAACATCATATCACTGCTAATTGCCTAGACTGGGGCGTCCGTATCAATTACGGGACCAGATAACATTAGCGGTGTACTGTATTTTATAGTAACACTAAACGTAACACCTGGTTCTAAGTGGCCAGTGTAACTTATATCCTTCAAACCTTAACACTTACTTTACTACACTTAACACTTATTTTACACACTTAACACTTATTTTACTACATACCTGAAATATTCTTCTATCAAAAAATCTGTAAAAACGGGGAAGTACGAGACGAAGGAAGTGACAAAATACTGCTCTATAAGTGTTTAATTCAAACTCGAACTATCAATAGGTACGCGTACCGTCCGATGTCTAATATATGGTGGATTGATCTAATGTTTTGCCAGAAACAGTTTGCCCTAAATCTCAGGTTAAATTGATTGTGTACTTGGTGGGTGCACTACTTCAAAGGAACTTCAGGTAAAACCCAATATCGATGTATTTCCTTACATCTGGCTTAAATATCTGATGTCTTCAGCCATTGAATAGCCCACTGACAACGGTCTTTCGCTATAGCTGAAGAGGCCAAGAGCATGGTTCATTATTGGTATAAAATTTGCGATTCGCACAGGCTTCAAACCCATAGCCAAAAACACCAACATTTAAACTTGTCATTGCTCCGAATATACACCTAGAATAATCCCAATAGATCTAACTAAATACTAAAGCATATATATGTTTAGGGGAAGTTTAACTACATATGACATCGGCCGCTCTTGCACTCCAAACTAATTTGCCAACGGGGAGGTTGGGGTGGCAGGATGAACTTGCTTAGAATTATAATTATATTATGTTACCTATATCTTTACCTTTATCTATAATATGAAAGTCTATTTGGAGAAGAAAAATATCGTGAAGAAACCTACTATGAATCTGCTCTTAGCTTGGTAAACTATGGCCTATAGACCTCACACTAAGAGAAACGAGGCCTGGTTATGATTCATCATTTTAACCATAACTGTCCCAGTACAGATTTTAGGTCTCCTCTTAAAATGTGTACAGCCATAGTCCAGGCTAGCCAAATACGGATTGGTAGACGTGACACATCTTCGAGAACTTAATAAGTTTCTTTACGATGTTTTTCTTAAACGTAACGCGTGGTAATTAATCTACTTTTGAAAACTTAGAAAATTAAAGGTATGTGCAAGATTTAAACTCAGGAGTTCCATTCGAGAGACATCTCTGTTCCGAATTTTATTCAGATGCAATCAATAGTTTGTGTGTGAAGGAGTCACATCCACCCTTATAAACTTTCGCATTAATAATATTAGTAGGACCTAAACACGGTTTTTATTAATCTTACAATAATCTAGTCCGATTTAATACAAACGCTGGCATCACTTACAAATCAGAATTGTATTTATAATTCGCCTTGTTTATGCGACATCGGTTCCAGTCACAATCGCAACTCATTTGCGAGGAGGGGGAATGGGGGAGGGCTCCCCCAGTGGGCTGGCGCAGGAACTTGCTTAGATAATGTGCATACATTAAACTAAGACCAAACTAACGCGCGCGTGTCTTGATGAAGGAACTTCGTACTGCGGTCTAATTACGGGGCGGGGCGGAACAGCCTTTGACGTGCTTGTTCGGGAATTTAATTTGCATAGGAAAAGTAGTGGGAATTTTCTTACGTTTTAATTTCTGTGCAACAGATGAGAGGGTTACCTGGTCTTATTGTTTGTTTTTAACGATAAACGGGTTAATAAGGTTTTAGTTTATACTTGATATTACAACTTTCTTATATGGGAAGACCCAATTCCGGAATTAAATTTGCAAATAATTCAGCAATTTTCAGACGTTTTCATTGTAGTGCGACAAACAGGAGTTCGGTAAACTTATAGAATTACTATTTGTTTTTAATGCTTAACGGATTAATAAGGTTTTAACTTCAATTCGATACTGTAATTCTCCTTTATTCTTATTCGGGAATTTAATTTGCGTAGAAGAAGTATTGGGAATTTTTTTACTTACTTTCTATGTAAAGCATTTTTAACTCGGGGTTGACAGTAAAGAACTATTTTATAAAATCTGTAGATTTTACAAATCCTAACTTATCCCTACCTGTTTCACTTCCTAGCTCCCGTCATTTCTCCCGGGATATCCGTCCACCGTATTTGCCCCGGTTTATCCGGATTAGACCGTCATAAGACGGTTCTGTCATATTTTAAAGTCCTTGGATTTCGTGTTTCAATATTTGATCTTACTACATTTTCGTGCGATCCATATCTGAATCATGCAAACTTAAATATCAAACATCCACAGTCGGAATTTTAAGTCGATTCTAGATGATCAGCTGAGGTAAGCAACAGTTACACGAGTTAAGAGGAGTGATCGCTAGTGGCAAAAGTTCTGTTGAGCAAGCGCTTACGTGCCCTGCGAAGCCGAGAAGCCCGTGCTTCGAAAGGCACGTAACGCCATCGGTATCGGTTGTTATCTTTTCATAGCTGTTGTTAAGCAGTGTCGAAGGCCTTCAGGCGGAATAAAAATCTCCAGCTCTCGGGTTAGCCACTAATTTCTCCCTCAATCCGCACTGGAGCAGTGTGGTGCAGCATCCTCTAGGGGTTTCTGTTTCTCCTCCTCAGTTTCTAGAACTCCTCAGTTCCATGACTCATACCCGGTAACCCCTGTTACGGGCGTTACTCTGTTTTCGGTCGTCGATGGCTGGCTTGTTATTCAAGATATTACGTGTTAATTTAATTGATAAATATTTTAAAGTAAATGGTACGAATCTTAGATATATTTTTTATACATATATAGGTATATATTTCCAACTATAACAGGAATATGTTACGAATTCAACGGTTCTGGAAGTGTACATTCTTGCCCTAATTAACCCAACAGCAGAGAAATTTCTCTTCGGCCAGGGTAATATTTTATCACCTAACCCAATTTCAACGTTACGGTTAGTAGGTTTGGTCCTTCTGTAAGGCTGTAATGGTGAAGAAGAACGCCGAGTGGCATCGGGAGAGGGCCACTCAGAGACGGCAACGCTGATAAGAACCGTTTTGTTTGGACGGATGTGATCATTCTACAGGGGAGGTACAGGTTCATTCGTACGAGATCCCGGAGCCTCTCCATAGCCTTCAGACGGCTGCCCGGGGGGGTTTTAGTGGGTAGAACGTACGCCACGTAACTCAAAATCTCTGGGTTCGGGTGTCTTCCGAATATTTCCCCCTTGAAAAAATAAAAAAATGGTAAGTAGATTGACAGTGGGTTAAAAATTTCGATTATTGTTTTATTTCAATTTATTTCAGATAACTAACATCCATTATTATCATCATTGTACAAAAACAATTCACAAATAAATTTGATTAAATTCCATTAAAAAATTAAGTTACAAAAAATTAAAAAACCTTATTTTACCTAATTAATAAAAACTAAATTACCCTCTTGAAATAATTAAAAAGGTAAAAGTGATCATGAAATTTAAATGAAAAAAAATAATTAAAATCAAAGTTAATAATAATAATTTACGATTAAAGTCAATAAAACAATTTATAGTTTTTCCCCAAAACATATTTAATGTGTATAGAATAAAATTATCAATGATTTTGTTTAGATCTTTGGAAATTTCCCTTTCTTCCGACAAATTGTGTTGTGAAAAATATCAGATATTCTCCGTGTAGCTTATTCACTTCACCAGTTTTATATTTCAATCTTCGGGCATGACTATGTCCTCTAAGTATATAATCATGTTTAAAACTGAACATAAGAAAAAATTAAAATAAGGAACTAAAGCAAAACAGCCGCCTAAATCTCTTCTGACGTTCTGGCATCTTTGATAGAAATTTTATTAAAAGAAATAGGATACAGTGTACAGAAAGTTAGTGTATGAAAATTTCCATAATACTCATTACCGACATTACATACATACAAGGCCAAAATAACACTCCTAAAATATCCTACAGTATTTATGAAAAATAAAATAATAAATACAAAATACTATTTTTCAAGACAGCGATTTGAAGTCGAAAAATTTTGATATAATTCAGGTACTATTTAAAAGTACAAAAACTGCCAAGTACGAGTCATGTTTGCTGAAACGCAAAGCAAAATCCTTGTATGTTACTATTTAATTGTACTATACACACAATCTTTTTCCTTATATTCTAAATAAATTAGTGATTATCATTTTTATTGTAAGTACCAACACGAATCTTTTATTTTCTAAGTTTTATCTTATTAGGAAAGATAAGGAATAAAGATATCAAAAACCAATAAGAAACTTTATTGGATTTTAAAGCGACATCTAACGACGAATAGCAAAAACTGTAGACACGTCTTGGCATGCAGATAATAGGTGGCAGCACGGTTCGTTCGCAGATACAAATTAATATTTGTGTAAATATAACGCAACGGAACGTCTTTCGTCACCTGTAAGTACTAATTTAACCTACAAACAGTAAAAAATACTTTTTTTGTTTATATATAGACGTACGTAAAGCAAAAAAAATATTAATACGAATGACAAAAACGAACTATACCTACCTACATATCAAATTGTTTCACTAAGTAAAAGTGCGAGTTCTTTTTTTACAAAATGCGTCACAATATCGAAAAACGTAGCATAACCGGGCCCCCGTCAGTCGTGATTGATCAGGTCTTCCCAACGCTGAGCTCGTGTAGAGAGGATAAGACATTACAGTTCAAATTCAAAATTAGAATAGAATATATTTTGACAGTTATAATATAAAATAAATTGTGATATTAGGAATCTGTGTAAAAAAACTAAAGTTGAAAAGGACGAAGTTTGCATAATGACATGGTACAGTATTTTTGGAGTCATGTTTAGACCAGGGTCTGTCCACTGATTCCCCGGTACCAATTCTGATAAACGGTAGCCCATATTACTCTCCATACGAGCAAGTATTTCGAGACTCCGACATAAAAAACAAATCAATCAGTTTCGACGTGTAACACAGACAAACACACCGACATTTCTCATATTTGTATGGATTGAGATGAATACATTAATTTAACTTGCGGGTACACTTTTGCTTTGCTTTTCTTTAACCTAAATCTGTAATTGAAATAATCTACTTATTTATATTTATACACCTATTGTATTAGAAGGAACTATGAATATTTTTTTAGGTCCTACAATCAGAGATAACATGCAATACTTCTTTAATTTCCCGTCTTTTGCCACTATCAATTTTCATTTCATTCAATTCAGCATTTGTTACGCCTCAGGACTACTTTCTTTCCATGTTGGGACGGCTAGAATGCTGTCCTACCAACCCTCATCATACTGGTGGAGGGTGTTGTAAGAGATGACAAAAGTCAGCTGTCAGAGGGATTAGAATAACTTGCTTGCGTCGGTGTTCCCGCCCACGTATGACATAAGAGAAGAGTGAATAGGCATTTACTAAGCTAGTGCGCCCAACACCTTAGACATCAACGTCACTTTTCATCGGGTGAGATTGATGTTAAGCATTAACTTATTTTAAGTAAAAAAAAAATCTTTTTTAGGTATACATGTGACCTCAGAACTTTTACTGAGTGGACAGAATTTCATATTTTTTGTAATGTGGTCCCATTCTATTTTCAGCGCCATCTAGCGAGTACTTTTTGAATTATCCACTTTTTAAATATTTTGGTGTTTGTTCTTTTACCTCATAACTCTTAATTGGGTATACCGATTTTGATGATTTTTTTTTTCATTTCAAATCTAATACTTGTCATTTTTAACTACATCTAACTACCCGGTTGCTTCGATGATAAACTTACCGTGTAAGTTGTCACTTCCTTGCAGGTTGGCAACGTGTTAGTACCCTAGACTGGTGCTCATGTCAGGTCATGTTCAATGTCCACGGGCGCCTGTGATTTTAATGGGTCATATTTTTGGTGTAGTTTTCATAACACCCTGCAATGTAAAAAAAGAAAATTAGAAAAAACAAATGAAATCGGTCAAATTCTCAAAATACCTTCCAAAAATACTCCGTCCTTCTATTTTGAAACACTGTAGGTCTGAGTAGAACCACCGACCAGATAATCTCAGGTCATTACTAAGAACACACGCGAATTATTCAAACCAGAAACCGAATCAAAATCCGTTTATAAACAACAATTCCAAAACCAAACAGACATTCGTCAAACTTACAACTCTTTGCGTTAGTTACGTATAGTTAAATAAATAAATAAATATCTTTGGACAACTCACACACGGCCATTTGAACCCAAACTAAGCGTAAGCTTGTGCTATGGTGATCAGATAACTGATAAACATACTTTTAAATACATACTTAAATAGATATTTCTATTACACACCCATTACACAGAACAAACATTCCTGCTCATCACAGAAAAGTTTGACCTGGGTGGGAATCGAACCCACGACCTCAAGTGTAGTAGTCAGGTTCACTAACCACTACCAACCGGCCTGTCAAGTTAAAGACTTGAAAAACCCACAAAAAACGATATGACCCAAAATAATTGTAATACGCATCTCGTAAGTCTAACCAACGTTATTGATGTCTGAAAGAACCCGCCGGGCGAACCGAAATACAAAGTGGGGTCAAACGGTAACATCTACGTCCAACAGATCCTCACACCTGAAAACTCACCTTATCCCCGTCACATAAAGCCTAAATTCCTACCTCTTCAATACGTAGTGGGTGTGAGAGGGTTGACCCCCCAGGTGGTTTAACCGTTTTACCATGTTAGACTGTGACGGTCGCCTGTAATTTTGGGCCTAATGCGACTATTCCTGAACCCCCCGGGGTTTAAGATGTGCCTGAAAAGTGAGATAAGAAGAATAACGGTCCTCTATGTATCAGAATGGGTTAGGGAACGTTTCATAGCTCCATGTTACTAGTTTCGGGAGATTTTATCTGTGGGTGAATGTTCAATACAGTATAATGGCTATATGTAATGGCTGCATGAAAATGGCTACATGAAAATGGCTACGTAAAATGGGTACGTATTGATGGAGAAAAGATGTCTTTTCAAGTTTATTTTTAGTTGCTTCGATTCATTTATTGACTCGGCTCTCGCGAGCCACTGGCCGAGGTTGAAAGCGACCACCACGACGTTCCATTGCAAGTTGGTAGAGTTTATCTGGTACAATATTTTAATTAATATTAAATAAAGCTACTAATAAATAAAAGGTTAGATACTCAAACTTTAGTACTATAATGCCTTGTTAGTGTATGTATGTATGGACGAAAACCATTTGAAACACATATTTACTATACTTTTCGCCGTATTGACTAAGAATACCAACCTCGATCCCATGCTGGCAGACCAGAGTGGGAGTAAGAGAGTGAAGTACGAAACAAAAGAAATCTGTTGTCAGGTTGTGGTAGGGCGGTAAGATCTTTTTGTGAAGTCCATCTGACTGACTATAACTGGTTATACGCTGGTACTTCCTCCTCAAGTACCCTCTCAAGCTCAATGGCCCATCATGGCCTACCTACTTCATCTGCAAATAAAGCTTAACTCCAAATTACCCTAACCGCCTCACGAGATAAAGGTGTACACAGACAACGGCAGACAACTGTAAACAACGGTGAAACACGGTGAAACACGTCTCGAATATAAATCGGTGCAGTAAAAGTTGTCGCTTAATTAATTGCGTTCAGATTACTGTGAGGGCGCTGCGGTGCCGTCCCGAAGCCCCTTCGGCCTCCGATGTCACTTTGTTTTCTTATAGAACTTTCTCAACTAGGTATTTTTAGCTATAAAAGTTACTACATCATTTCGTTCCACTCATTTAAAAAACGAAATTTCGTGACGATGGATGTTGGTTACGGAACAAATTTGATTGAATTTACGAATAGAGATAGATAGTCTGGAATATCTATCTACTAGTAGTACTTTTGATTTTTTTATCAACATAGCATGCGTTGATTCCGCGGACAAAAACTAATTATAAAAAAACTTCAAAATACACCGGGGTCAGGTCTCACAATGTGAGGCGTACATGTCATAGAGCACTCTGGCCAAGTGTGGATTGGTGGACTCCACCTTTTCTTATGGGCTCTTATTAGTTCAGGTTTCCTCCCAATGTCCTTCACCGTAGCGAGTGATAATCAACTTCTAATACGCAAATAATTTTGAAAATTAGTTTGCAGGATGTGAACCCAGGACCTCGCGTTTGAGAAACCAACATTTAAACCACTAGACCCTCACTGTTCTTCCTTGATAAAAACAAAAAATCAATTGTAAAAGAATCTATACTCGGTGCAAATTCCATCTGAAATTTTTACTTGTCAATTTTGTATGGAAAAATTCCAGATGAAATTTGCACCGAGTATACAGATACGTACGTACAAACCAAATTGTTCAGTTAAGTTTACATAAAGTAAAAATAAATTCGATTTTCTTTGTAAGTAAATACACAATTAACTCGTTATTAAAGACAATACAAATATCCTCGACCCAAAAATAAAATATAATCTGTTCCAGCCGGGATTCAAACCCAGGACTCGAGGTTTGTATAGTGCCTCCAATGTTCATATAGATCCCAATGCTTAATACAGCGATTTACTCAATATAAAGTGCCATAATACTGTCTCAAAACCACTCAAAAGAATTAAAAGTAAGATAGATAATCAATTTTTTATTCTCAAACGTCATCTGTCATCCTGTCAAAAGTTTCGCGCCAACGCAGCAGAGCACGATTGCATTCTTCGGAATACTGACGTACAAAACATAAATCGTGAATGAATGAATATACTTTATTGTGCTTTACTAGAAAAATAAATACTTAAAAAACTATTAAATGACTAAACCCAATAGGCTATCTTATCGCTTTAGTAGCCATTTCTTCCAGATAACCTTAGGACAGAGGACTTTGACGTAGAGATATTTTAGGTAGAAAGATCGTGTCATAATCTTATATAAATCACAAGTATTTTCCTGTAACGTAGCTTAGCGTTACAATTTTCGAAACCATCGTACAAAGAACCGAAAATAAATATAAAGGTGTTGCTACATACGCTTATCGTTAACGAATCTTTTACATACACCATACAATGGGTATTAAAAACAATTGAACATTGTACAAAGCCATCAAATTGAACAATAGCGTTCACGCGTGTTAATACGAGTCTCACCTGAACAAAAACCAAAAATTATACTACGTCCTTTGTTAGTGAAAACGCTAAATTGAGGAAATTTCCATCCATTCTCCATCCAGGCGTCATCCTCGCCTAAACCCCGCTTCAATTTCAATACCACCCCACCACACTACCTACACCCTTTAGGACGCCTCCATATCCTCCTTCTCGCTTTCTCTTTAACCTGCGAGTGGGGGTGGAGCGAGACGGAGCTACCTACAGGGCCGGTCCGAAAGTTAGACATGTATTATTGTATTACACTCGTAGGTGGCCCGGGGGCGAAGATTGATGCCACGAGGGGGTAGTTTCGGCAACCCTACGTCGACAACGAAATTTGCGTCACGCGTGTGTGCGTGATCATATTTCACCTCAAGGAAATTAGGTGGAGGAATTAATTTTCAAGTTTTCGATATGGAGTGGAAAAATTGAACGATCCTGGCTTCAGAAGATTGGATGGATGTATGGCCTCTTAGCAATCCCACGGTCTTAAACAAATTACTTTTAGAAGTACACGACGAGATGTTTCCATGGTTTTCAACGTATGCGGTATCTTATGAATTCATTATATTAAATTAATATTTTATATACAGGGTGTATTAAATTTATACGATGCTAGGTGACCCCGCAAACGTCTTGCCATTGATTAAATTACTAGAATAACTATTAAAAAGAAGGGGTTGGTGATAGAAGGGTGAAAATTTTGAGTTGTATGTATTTTTAATACCACCTTAAAAAAAATTGTCCAATAATTAAAAAAAAAATGTTAGGGGTAGACATCCCTTATCCCTTATGGGCATTTAAAATAAATGGAAGCCGATTCTCAGGTCTACTGAATTTGCAAATAATATATCATATAATTCGGTCCAGCCGTTACAGAGGAGTAAGTTGACTAACATTGTGACACGACAATTTTATATATAAGATAGAAGTTGCCCACGCTTCGGAAGAAACACGTACCAGAAAAAGTAGTTATTGTGACGTAACTGTAACATTAGGCGTCGTGAACTTATTTCTAGATATCAATGTTCTCTATAAAACTGTAGTACATCACTTTGCTCTATTGACAAAAACTTGAATCGTACGCCTTTTAAAGATTTTTTGGTATTTTTTTCACATGTTGGGATACATTATTGAGGTTATAATACAGACTCCTAACGTTTTGAAAAATATTTTATAGCCTATGTTCATCAGTGATAATGTAGGATTCTAATGGTAATTTTTCAAATCTGTCCAGTAGTTTCGGGGCATATTCGTCTCAAACAAACTAACAACCAAAATGTTCCTCTTTATAATAGTAGTATATTAGCTGCCGGTCCAGGCTTCGCACGGATAGACATTTATTTTTTTATTGCGTAGAATGCCGACCGCGCGGTTGAGCCCCACAGCTACCTATTTCACAGATGTGCATGCCTCTCTCTCGCACTTCATTATCTGCTTTCGCTTAAACATGGCCGTACATCTATGTGACTCAGGGATAATATAGTATTATAATCGTGAAAATATTTCTGAAATCGGTTCAAAAGTTTTTGAGTTTAGTAGTTACAGATATACACAAATAAAAATCTTTCTTCCTTAAAATAATATTTTATAAAGAATTCTCGATGTATTTTTTTGCATATCCTGTCTACATTATTACTAGAGATTGGCGCTAAAAATTAAAACAATAAAAATACAAAGTAAAATAAAAAAAAATACTAAGTAAAACAATAAAAAATACTAAATAAAACAATTAAAAATACAAAGTAAAACAATAAAAAATACTAAGTAAATCAATAAAAAATACTAAATAAAACAATAAAAAATACAAAGTAAAACAATAAAAATACAAAATAAAACACTAAAAAATACTAAGCAAAACACTAAAAAATACTAAGTAAAACAATAAAACATACAAAGTAAAATAATAAAAATTCTAAGTTTTTACTTGTTTTATTGTTTTCAATAAAAACAATTTAAAACACGATAGATGGTCTTATCGTTTTAATAGTGATTTCTTTCAGTCAACCGATGGGAGAAGGACTTAGTTGTAAAAACTATCATTGCTACTGAGTAGGTATGTTTAATTAACACTACATAAATTACTTTAAGACATAAAATTACATAATTGGTTATGATTAGTTTAAATTCGATTGAGGCGTTAAAGTATACTTTAAAAGTTATTGTAACAATAACAATTTTACGAGCTTTTATTTAACTTGCATTGTATGTTTGTATATTAGTATGTTCGTATTATTTATATTTACAATGTACAATTATTATTTATATTTTT